>CAJQUN010000779.1:0-195515 GCA_907163345.1 Haberlea rhodopensis | reverse complement strand
GGCGGAGCGCTTTTACGCGGCGGCAGCTGTTCAGACGGGAAGGGGGCGGCGCGGGGGAGAGGAAAATAAAGGGGGTGTGAAATGATTTTTTTTCTTAAAATCTTGGTTGTTCAAATGGTATTTATAGCAAAAATACCCCGAAAAATAATAGCCCCACAAATACAATCATGATTCCTTAAAATCATCTGTTTTCAAAAACGCTCTCTCTAACTCCAAAATCCTCTACCGGTGCTCACATATAGCACCCGAGATTCCGAGACACATCAAAAAACCCAACTCTTAGGTTTTACACCGTATGTGAATACAATCTCAACCTCTGGATCCAACGATCCCAACTGCCAAAAAATAAACGAGCCCGAACGGCCAATACCTCGATTAAATCCCAATCGCCACGTAAAACCACTTTAGGGATTATTAATACTACGGATTAACACCTATAATCCCTGGTCATCACAATATCCCCCACTAAAAGAATTTCGTCCTCGAAATTAGCACTGGTGTATCACGTAACACCCAGGCTGCACAACAACATGAAGCCATAACATCGATTCCTGACCATATCAGAATCGTATTAATAAACGCGAGGATACTTACCTCTCATCTAATCTCTGAAACAGAGAGCGATAGCGACATACATAACCAACATAACACCCAAGAGGTAAAACGTACCTCGATGCGGGTCATCCAGAAGTATCAGCCTCTCATGACTGCAAATCAACCAAACTTACGACTGTAGATCGGACAGTCATCCTTGATCTAATACAACAGTACGAACCACATCCTGAATGACACCTCAACCGTAAGAACGTTGACCTCGTGTCAAACTCTGGAGTGGAATAGACTTCCAAATCCATCATAAAGTCGAAGAGCGTCAGCACAACTCAACGCTAACAGTCCAAAAGCAGTTAGTCAACTGAAACTTGCAAGATTCGAATCGCTCCTGATTCTATCGTAGATATCATTCCATGACATCTATCAAGACTCACGATGTCTAACATACATCGTTACGAAGAAACACTAGTACAACCACGGTGTACACATCCCAACCTGGTCCACTTTCAAACTTTCCTCCATCGAAGGGAGTAGTCAGCCTCATTGCAACTTAATTTGGGCAACTCACTAGGCCACAAATTCAAAGAAAGACATCTCACAAGATGTCCACCTCCGGATGTTCCAAGAAATCACGTTCTGATCATAAATAAACAACCGAGACTCCGCAGAGTTTAAATTTCTTAAGGGGCATGCAATAAACCCATTGCATCCTCAACGCTTGTGTCGTCAGCGACACTCAACCAATCCGAAATCCTGCCATCCCTTGAAAATCCTCGGATTTAACAATCCAACTTGGGAAGGCTTGTCGCATAACTCGAAGGAAAACACCAATAAGGGAAATACCTTAACCCTCACAAGAAAATCCCTCCTCAAGGGAGTCAACTAACTTCACGATTATCCCTCAATCATCGTGCCATGGAGATTCCCAATCTCAAGGTGTTCCATATCTCTCATCAGAGATTTAACCATCCAAAAATAGCATAACTCTATGCTTAACAGAGAGGAAATCAATAACTGGCATCCGTATACTCACCGGTATACCTGCCTAAGCACTGATGTCGCATGCATACTCAATGCACTCGGCTCGGGTATCTACCACATATCCCTAAGCCCCAAACACAACCGTCAATTCTGAGTCATTCCTTACTCAGTGGAGGATGAAAAATCGACGATTAACAATACACGGTGGTGATTCCCAAGATCAACACCACTTGCCACCAACTTACCGAATCTTTCAAGATTCCCAAATATGTTATAATACTACCTCGCTTCCTCGCAAGGGAAAATGCCATCGAACTACCGAGATCCACAAGTCTCGACCATCGTTCGGAAAAACTGATATAATAACCCCATTGTATCCCAATACACGGGTTCCTTTAGATTGAGTCAATAACAAACCTGATGACTCTCTTGTTGGTACTCCAACATCCTGAGCTGTCCCAGACAAGTCTCCAAGATTTTAAACATAAACGTATACACGTTTCAGCGGGCACGAACAACCTTAACCTCAATGACATGTGACTACTAGAGTCCACCACAATCCACATCGCATCACCTTACGATTTGCCAACTTGGTTCCAACGAGCAGTGTAACGGCTCTAGCAAGCCCATCATGGTGCTACACACACGCGGCAGACAACCTAGTCTCTGCCTCTTTAGGTTTACCTCAAACCTACCAATAAGACGGACGTTTCCACATGGTATAAACATACTATGGAGGAAAACTCAATAGAGTAGTGGGTCTTTATCCAACATTCCTCAATGCCGATACACCTGGACAACCCAATGTCCCTATGTACTTAACATAACCTGATCCTACTCCCTTAGGACCCATCCTACACCCTCAAGGGTGGTGTGATCATGTCCACCACATGTCACATCGACAGAAAGCGAGTAACTTTCCCTCCATGATTACTCCTGTCGTCAAATCACATGGCCAAAAGCCATCCAACGAGCATACTTCTAGGGTATCACACTCGTAAAATATTACCCCCAAACATAAGCTGCGGTACAATA
Organism: Haberlea rhodopensis; assembly: GCA_907163345.1. Taxonomy (NCBI): domain Eukaryota; kingdom Viridiplantae; phylum Streptophyta; class Magnoliopsida; order Lamiales; family Gesneriaceae; genus Haberlea; species Haberlea rhodopensis. The sequence continues at coordinate 192,947 of CAJQUN010000779.1, read as the reverse complement.
CATGTACAGCGCATCCATCCATTCCTCGAGCAACCCGCTCGGTATAAGGGTCACGTCCATCGGTGTCGCACACACACCACCTTGTGCTCGGTACTGGCACCCAAGGCATACCACTGAATACGTATACTCAACGCATCGATCATCGTACGATGATGCCAGGTCTAATAAGACATCTCCTACACATCGTCATCGTCATCCCGTGACGACACATGCCAACTCATGGCATCTAAAACATTGCCCACTAGTGACGATACATGTACATCAGCGTATGTCATCCACTATCATGCTAGTAAAATAGGCAATAATAAAACATGTATATCAATGCATGCCAGCTACAATAAAGCTAATAAAATAGCAATATCTCATACCTCATGTCTAGTGATAAATAGCGTCATACCTGTCTCCGTCGCTCAATAATAGTGCGTAATCAGCACCCATCGCTCGAAGGCGGCAAAATCCTGTGCTGGAGTACATAGCGGCAAAATCCCTCGCTATAGAATCGACGGCAATGACACCTCGTCATATAATAAGTGGCATGAAACCTCGCTATACACCTGAGTATGAATCATCGTCCACATAGTAGCGGAAAGAGGCATCGCTATCAATACACCTGGCGGAATGAACCATCGCCAATAGATATAGCGGAATGAACCATCGCTATAAATACTCCTGGCGGAATGAACCATCGCCAATCAATATAGCGGAATGAACCATCGCTATCAATACACCTGGCGGAATGAACCATCGCCAATAGATATAGCGGAATGAACCGTCGCTATAAATACACCTGGCGGATATGAAACCATCGCCAATAGATATGCGGAATGAACCGTCGCTATAAATACGGCCTGGCGGAATGAACCATCGCCAATAAATATAGCGGAATGAACCGTCGCTATAAACCGTGTCCTCATAGAGAAATGAATATAAATCGACACAGCGGGGACACATCACCGCCTATCATCCGTGTCATCACATAGGAATGAATCATCATCCTAACAAGCGGCATCTCATCCCTCGCTTCTTCATACAAGCGGGTATCTCATCCTCGCTTCGTATGGCATATCCCCCCACCGCTCCATGTGCAAGCGAGCATCCCTGCCCGCTCCACATTTTTTAGCGTGGTACAAGCATAAGCTTCTTCATACAAGCGGTATATCATCCTCGCTTCGTATGGAATACCCCGCCTCCATGTGCAAGCGAGCATCCCCGCCCGCCTCCACATTTTTAGCGGTCAAGCGTAAGTATAAAAAATTCTCACTGTCATAAGCAGGACTCCTGGAATGTGTAATCATCATTCCTTTTTATACTCCATATTTCCTGTAACCTGCAACCATTCAGGGTTAACAACAATAGCCATATACGCTATGCATCCACATTCAATTCATAATAAAAACACATTATGAGAATGTATGGTTTCACAAATAAATGTCATGATATCCTTCTTTAAATCCTTATTTCATCCTGAGCCCTTATCATTAGTACATTTAATGCTTCTTGCTACTCCAGGAAAGCGGAATTCTTCCTCGCTTCCACTGGACTTTAGCGTTGCTACTCCATGTAAGCGGAAACTCTTCATCGCTTCCAATGGACTTTAGCGTTGCTACTCCATATAAGCGGGGACTCTTCATCGCTTCATATGGGACTTTAGCATAAGCCATTAAAATCCTTACTAAGATAACTTTGACTCAAGACATGCATATGCAAAAACAATGCACAATAACATATATCATAACCTCAATGCACCACTTTGCATTCATCATGTGTCAACAAGACAACGGTAAAATACATGTTACCTCGGAAATATCCCTTTATCTGATTTTCTTAAAACCAGCTTCCTTGGCACCATAACACACGGAGTGCCAGACATCCCCATAAATGTCATCCTATCGTGTTCCACACGATTCCTGCAACCACAATGGTTAGCAATACCACTTTTCATATCATAAGAGCACATAAACAATGTGTTATGTCATACAACATTAATGCCATCATGCATAAATATGTGCTATCAATAACTTCCTAGGCCCTTAACAGCCCCAATGAGCAACCACTGCTCTGATACCACTAATGTAAGGACCCCAAGCCCTTAAAACCTTGATTAGTGTATTAACCACTATGTGTGGTACATGCTTTCTATAAAATGTCAATCGGGAAGCTCTGATGATACTTAATCATTGCCTGTCAATAAAAGACTCATATGTTTGCCCTTTACCAACCCCTTGGTGCCGCTTTTCACATTGTAAACTTTTACAAAAATTTGGGCAGAGTCTCCCCATAAATAGAAGCTATCCCAAAACAGAGTACAACACATAACAAAATTCCCCGGCCAGGGAACACATAATACTCAACAGAAAGCAGTAATACAAGTAGATTCCCAGCCAGGGAAGACACCACACATATGTCAACAAAAGTGGGTTCCAACACCCCACATAATACACCAATGACTCTCATATCATTCTAGCAATTCAACCTAATTGCATGCAACCTTAAATGAAAGAGAGAAAGGCTCATGCCTTTATATACAATCCATATACAAGTATAATCGTGCTCACATGCGAGCATCATGAATATGAATATTGTATAAATCCTCAGGTGTATATATAGGTACTCTATACGATACCGTGCTCCATCAAGCCCTGGTACCACGATCCTGGGAGTACCCTCAAATCAACAGCTCGAGCTCAGCTCCATAGCCATCGATGTACCTGTCCACCTGTCCCAACAGAGACAGCCCCCAACGGGGTGAGCATACCAATACACAAAATCCCATAATCATAATAATGAAATTCATAATTTACAACAAAGGTAAATGCTAATGAATTTAAATGATACTCCCTGGATGGCAACATCCTCATCCGGGATTCCGTGTACTGTCCTGTTCTCACACATCAAACTCATCAAATCTCATAAATCAGTAAATCAACACATTGATTTACACATCGCATGCCTGATCCTCGAATATCAACATATAGTGATTACAAATTCATTAAACATGCAATTACAGATATCACAATATCTAATACTGATTTCACAACCTTGCTATCAATCACAGATAGCTCAAATGCCTTAGCATTTATTTTACCATTCCTTCATTATACTTAGACATCTCAAGTGTCTTATAATGAATACATGAGTCTACAAACCTAGACATCTCAAATGTCTCATAATGAATACATGATTCTACGAACCTAGACATCTCAAATGTCTTACGAAGAATGCATGATTCTACAAACCTAGACATCTCAAATGTCTCATAATATAGTCATATAAACCCAGTACCCCATATATCATGCAAGAGTCATCCTACTCTAGTGTCACGCACGCTACAAGCGGCGATATCAAGATTTGGGTCATTCCTTGGCTATATCAACATATATGTATAACCATACGCAAAACATTCAATGCAATCAAAATACCTTATGCATTTCACATATATATAGTAATGCTCGTACGTCGCACGTACCTTAAATCTCCGAAGTCCGAGCCAAGCCTTGCTCGAGTTCCATGCCCCGAGGAATGATGTGCTAACACGATAAATAATTCACAATTATTTACGAACATGTAACCTATGCTCAAGCACACCCATATCCCTCACAACATTGTCAATACACGACAATTATCCTCTTAAAAGACCCGGGGCAGGGTACATGCAGGGAAGGAATAAATGAGACAATCGAAATTTGTTCAAGAATGCCCTACAAAAATCGAACCTTAATCTCACAATTTCGAACCCAATTAAATACCATAATTCATCTAAAATGTCAATTAATCAATCCATAGCATGAATAATCATCCCACATGCCAAACCCCCAAATTCGAAATCCAAAGCCCTAAATTCGAACTCAATACCTTAAATTCGAACACAATTAAGCATCAACAATACATCTAAAACATGTAATAATTACCCATAACAAGAATCGTCACAACCCTTCCAAAAAAATCGAACCCAAGCCACGAAAATCGAAATCATTCGAGCCAATAATCACAATATGGCAGGGAATCACATCACAAGCATGGAAAAAGGGGTTAGGAAGGTTACCCAAACGAAATCGGAAGAAATCGGACGAAAAAATCGAAGAACCCTAACTTTTGGGGATCGACGCATTCCAGCCAATTCGAACGAGAAACGCGACGAAACTTCCAATTGGCAGAGGGGAAAGGAGCGCCTCGTCGAGACGAAGCCGGCGGCGGGTCGCACGCGCCAACGGCGGCCGGACGGCGGCGGGCGGAGCGCTTTTGCGCGCGGCAGCTGTTCAGACGGGAAAAGGGGGCGGCGCGCGGGAGAGATGAGAGAAAATAAAGGGGTTGAAATGATTTTTTTTCTAAAAATCTTGGGTTCAAATGGTATTTATAGCAAAAATACCCCGAAAAATTAATAGCCCCACAAATACATCATGATTCCTTAAAAATCATCTGTTTTCAAAAACTCTCTCCTAACTCCAAAATCCTCTACCGGTGCTCACATAGCACCCGAGATTCCGAGACACATCAAAAACCCAACTCTTAGGTTTTACACCGTAATGTGAATACAATCTCAACCTCTGGATCCAACGATCCCAACTGCCCAAATAAACGAGCCCAGAAGGCCCAATACCTCGAATAAATCCCAAATCGCCACGTAAAACCACTTTAGGGATTATTAATACTACGGGATTAACACCTATAATCCCTGGTCATCACACTGTTAGAATTCTGGATCGAGCAGACCGCAGACTTCGGAACAAAGTGATACCTATGATCAAGGTTCAGTGGGATCGCAGGGGTGTCGAGGAGGCTACGTGGGAGACGGAGCGGCATATGGTGCAGCACTACCCGGAACTATTCTCTGGTATGTGATTATGTTTAGTTTCTGTTTGGGGGTAAGTGCATGTGATTTCGAGGACGAAATCTTATAAGTAGGGGAGTATTGTGACATCCCCGAAATGATTAATTGCAATTTGAGCATTAATTGTGTTTATATGATTAATTATGGCGGTAATTAATTATGTGTTGGATTTATTAATCTATGGAAATGCTTAGTCACATGATAGAGTGACCCGGGAGGGCATTTCAGGGTGCATGTTGTGCATGTTTGGAAAATGGTTATTAGCATGATTTATTTGCCATGGGTAGCAATTAATTGGAAATCATGAGTTATTTGATATTTGGTGCATTTTGGATTAATGCTTTTAAAAATATCATGTTGGGGTGTTTTATACACCATGAGTTGTGGGATGCATTTTAATTACTTAACCCACTTTATTACCCCAAACACCCCACCATACATTTCACTATCACTTTTCAACTTTCCCAAATAACACCACCCAAACCCTTCTTTTCTCTCATTTTCGTTCTTGAACTTAAGGGTGGAGAGAAATCCTTGCAAAAAGTGGATTTGTGGAGTTTATTGGGAGATTTGAGATCCCCAAGAGGTATGGATACCTCATTGTTGATTTTGTAAGGTTTTATTTAAGTTTGGTATGATTTTGAAGGGTTTTAAAATGGGTTTGTGTGAGTTGGTGTTATTTTTGGGTGAGTGTTAGATTTATGGTTGTATGATGTTGTTTATTGAAGATTTGTAGTGATTTGGTATGGTTGGTGTTTGAATATATGAGTTTGTTTGGGTTGGGGAAGGGGAAGGGTGAATAGTGCCCGAAAATCGCATGTGCAGAGCTCGGCGATCGATCGGCGCCACCAGCGATCGATCGCGAGTTGCAGGGCTGGAGGCAGTGGCCTTCAGCGATCGATCGCGAGTTTGGCGCGATCGATCGGCGCAAACTCGGCGATCGATCGCGAGTTGAAAATTTTTGTTGCTCGAGGCAGTGTGGTCTCGCGATCGATCGGGGCTGTATGGCGATCGATTGCGAGACACCAAAAATGGTGTTTTTTGATTTTATTGTAGGATTTTTGGTATCGGACTATTATTGGGTTCTAATATTGATTTGTGTGAATGTGTAGAACCATCCCAGGTGGCGACACAACCAAGGCATTGAAGTCCTACCATATCCTACATTTTGGAAAGGTACGTAGAGGACGTACGGGCACCCAACGGTACATGTATCTAATATACTCATTGTTTATGCATTGTGGATGCGAGTATATATGTGATTATGCATTGTGGATGCAAATACATGTTGAATTATGCATGATGATTGTAGATGCATATGATTATTGGTGAACATCCCATGAGTCGTGGTCATCCCTTGATGATTTTAATGCTTGCCGCTATTTGTTTTGGTTCCGCTAAATGTGAAGCGAGGGGTGGGAGCGCCGCATGTCACATTTGAGCGTGGTTATCATATAGGGCGAGGAAAGGATATTTGCCGCTCAATGTGAGGCGAGGGGTGGGAGTACCGCTTGTCCATTGAAGCGAGGTTATTCTATGCCGCCTATATGTAAATAAGCGAGGGGCATTAAAATACATTGTGATGGACAGACTAGGGAATTGTGACCAGTATTTGATATTGATGAGATGGTATTGTGTCATGACATGTCTAGACCATTAAAAATAATCTATTGATTATACTCATGAGTTATGGTACAGGGACAACCAAACTGGAAGCGTTTTGAAATGCATGGGAAAACAGGAAGTGTTTTAATTGTGTTTTATGCATTTACGCTTTATATTCATATTGTGTTGAATATGAATGATATTATTGCTCATGTTTGGGGGTTGTCCTTGTAGGTACACTTTTGGCATGATAGAAGGGCTAAGCGGGTTGAGGTGGTGAGCTTGTGGAGAATTCTTTTGAGGCAGGAAGTACAGGATTAATTCTTTTGTATAGTGTCTACTCTAGGAGTAGTGTAAAACTATAGTTGATAACATTCTTTTGATGAGGAATGTAATTAATCCATTGATAGTCCTCAGTAATTCTTAAAGCTCATAGACTCAACACGGTTAATTCACTCTGATCATTTATATTAGCTCTATTTATGCCTTTGATCCGCACTTAAGGATTAGGGTCCTTACAGACACCATATGAGATATGGACTGGGAAGCGTCCTAGTATGTCTTTTATTTGTGGGGTATCATAAGGAAACGAAAGGATACTATTTCTATTATCCCACCAAGAACAAAGTAGTTGTTGCTCGAACTGGTGTATTTCTTGAAAGAGAATTTATTTCTAGAAAAACCAGTGGGAGAAAAATAGAACTTAGTGAAGTTCAACCACAAGAAAACACTGAACCTGAGATTGAGATGGAAACAGAGCAGGCACCGCAAGCCGTTGTGGAAGAAGTACCAGCTCAAGAGACACAAGCCCAGCGTAGGTCTGTAAGAGAACACCGGGAGCCACGGAGATATGGATTTCTTGTGACTCAACAAGGTGACTTACTACTTATTGATGAGGATGAGCCGTCATCTTATCAACAAGCTATAATGGGCACTGATTTTGAGAAATGGCAAGATGCCATGAAATCTGAGATGGAATCCATGTATGCAAACCAAGAATGGACTTTGGTTGATCCACCTGAAGGGGTACGACCCATAGGGTGCAAATGGATTTTCAAGAAAAAGACCGATATGGATGGTAATGTACAAACCTACAAAGGTCGGCTGGTTGCAAAAGGATTCAAACAAATTCATGGTATTGACTATGATGAAACCTTTTCACCAGTGGCCATGGTTAAATCCATAAGGATCTTACTTGCAATAGCTGCATTTTATGATTATGAAATCTGGCAGATGGATGTCAAAACAGCTTTCCTTAATGGAAATCTGCTCGAGGATGTGTACATACACAGCCCGAGGGTTTTGTCGATCCAAAGGATGCTGGAAAGATATGCAAGCTACAACGATCAATTTATGGATTGAAGCAAGCTTCTCGGAGTTGGAATCTTCGTTTTGATGATGCAATCAAAGAGTTTGGTTTTATAAAAAACGTAGATGAACCTTGTGTCTACAAGAAGGTCATTGGGAGCATAATCATCTTCCTAATATTGTATGTAGATGACATACTTCTCATTGGGAATGATATCCCTGCCTTACAATCTGTAAAGATTTGGCTACGGAATTGCTTTTCGATGAAAGAGTTGGGAGAAGCACCTATGTATTAGGAATCAAGATCTATAGAGATAGATCGAGAAGGCTTCTCGGCCTAAGTCAAAGTACATACATAGATAAAGTGCTTAAAAGGTTTAGCATGCAAGAATCAAAGAAAGGATTCGTGCCTATGACACATGGTATATATCTCTCGAAGGAACAGTGTCCTTCAACACCAGATGAGAGACAACGCATGAGTAAGATTCCATATGCGTCAGCTATTGGATCTATCATGTATGCCATGATATGTACTCATCCCGATGTATTGTATGCTTTGAGCATGACGAGCAGATATCAAGTTGATCCAGGTGAAGGTCACTGGATTGCAGTCAAGAACATCCTGAAGTACTTGAAAAGGACTAAGGATACATTCTTGATTTATGGAGGTGAGGAAGAGCTCAATGTAATGGGTTACACTGATGCAAGCTTCCAAACCGACAAAGATGATTTTCGATCGCAATCTGGATATGTGTATTGCCTAAATGGAGGTGTTGTGAGTTGGAAGAGTTCAAAGCAAGAGACAGTAGCCGATTCTACAACGGAAGCTGAGTACATTGCTGCCTCGGATGCAGCAAAGGAAGCTATTTGGATCAGGAAGTTCATTTCTGAACTTGGAGTGGTGCCTAGCATTAAAGATCCGATAGAACTCTATTGTGACAACAATGGAGCGATCGCATTGGCTAAGGAACCTAGATCTCACCAAAGATCCAAGCACATACTTCGGCGCTTTCATTTCATTCGAGAAATCGTTGAAAGGGGAGATGTTAAAATATGCGAAGTACCAACAGATGATAATGTATCTGACCCATTGACGAAGCCACTGTCACAGCAGAAGCATGATCGTCATACTAGATCTCTAGGCATTAGGTATATGTCTGAGTGGTCTTAGTGCAAGTGGGAGATTTGTTGGGATATGCCCTAAGACATGTCATTGGATGATTGTTTTGACATACAATGTTTATGATTTTATGAATGGCAATTCATTTTTATATATTATTCGTTTAACTGTGCAATGTGAATTAATATATATGTTAATGTCCTTAGAATAATATTGTATTATTCTTAAACATTGTCCCTAGTCAAGTATTATCATGAATCAGGATAATGATAATACATAGAGACTAGTATGTATTGATTGATGAATTGTTCATTGATATGAGATATCAAATCAACACATGGGTACATGTTAGAGAACGATGTACTAGAAAGACCCACCATGAGAATGCAACATGGATAGTTATATGATTGTCATATACAATTCTCATAGTGATAATAATATATGTAATCCTTACGACTTGTGATCATCAGAGATCCCAACATAAGGAGTTATGTATCTTGATATTGTCAAACGTTACCCGTAACAGGGTAAACTATAAAGGCGACTATTGGATACACTACGAATTATGTAGAGGGATGTTGACTGATCGAGATAGGATTTGTCCCTCCTATATAACAGGAGAAGTGTTTGGCCCTTGATCAAGTGAGAACTAAAATGCATGGCCATGCTCGAATGAGTCGATATGAGATATCTAGCTTATTCGTTTATTCTAGTTCTACTTGGGGATCAAGAAATAAAGATTGAATATACGAGTATGACTATTCCATGACTCGTGTTCAATCTAAACACAAAGGACAAAGGGATTAAGTTACATGGTTAATATTATCACAAGTTCTAAAGGTTATGTCGAGTCCTTGACATTCTTGTAATTTGGGTAGCCTTGATGTGTTGCTAGATACCGCTCATTGCTTGTAACGTAAAATGAGATTTTATGTCACTGCCAACATTACAAGATCCTATCGGGTCGCACAAAAGATTAAATCGATAAAGGGAATTAAATTCATGGGATGAATTAAATAATTAAGAAGAGTCTTAATCAAATGATTATAAGGATTTAATTAAACCATGGGTTTGGGCCCATGAGGCTTTAAGAAAGCCTTTAATTAAATCATATATAATTTGATATCAATGTGATTAATTGTTTTAATCCAACACTTCATATCAAAATTGTTGGGATATGCCCTAAGACAAGTCATTAGATGATTGTTTAAGACTTACAATGTTTATGGTTTTAAGAATGACAATTCATTATTATATATCATGAATAGGGATAATGATAATACGTAGAGACTAGTATATGTTGATCGATGAATTGTTCATTGATATGAGATATCAAATCAACATATGGGTACATGTTAGAGAACGATGTACTGGACAGACCCACCATGAGAATGCAACATGGATAGTTATATGATCGTCATATGCAATTCTCATAGTGATAATAATGTATGTAATCCTTATGACTTGTGATCATCAGAGATCCCAACATAAGGAGTTATGTATCTTGATATCGTCAAACGTTACCCGTAACAGGGTATACTATAAAGTCGACTATTGGATACACTACGAATTATGTAGAGGGATGTTGACTGATCGAGATAGGATTTGTCCCTCCTATATAACAGGAGATGTGTTAGGCCCTTGATCAAGTGAGAACTAAAATGCATGGCCATGCTCGAATGAGTCGATATGAGATATCGAGCTTATTCGTTTATTCTAGTTCTACTTGGGGATCAAGAAATAAAGATTGGATATACGAGTATGACTATTCCATGACTCGTGTTCAATCTAAACACAAAGGACAAAGGGATTAAGCTACATGGTTAATATTATCACAAGTTCTAAAGGTTATGTCGAGTCATTGACATTCTTGTAATTTGGGTAGCATTGATGTGTTGCCAGATACCGCTCAATGCTTGAGACGTAAAATGAGATTTTATGTCACTGCCAACATTACAAGATCCTATCGGGTCGCACAAAAGATTAAATCGAGAAGGGAAATTAAATTCATGAGATGAATTAAATAATTAAGAGGAGTCTTAATTAATATTCATAATGATTAATTAAATCATGGGCTTAAGCCCATGAGGCTTTATGAAAGCCTTTAATTAATTATATAAAATATGATTGCAAGGGGTTTAATGAGTAAGACAACTTCATATCATTCAACCTACACACAAAAGTTGGTCTCGGCCGCCTCTTGACAATTTGCTCTCGGTTTTTCTTTGATAGCCGAAGAGGGATTGTGATTCCGGCGAGTATTCGATTGAGAATCGAGTGTGTGTTCCTTGTTCTGGTTTAATAACTTGTCTAGCAACTTGTTATTAAACTATCCCTTCACTCGATTTGATCGTGTGGATACCGTTGAGGCAAAACTCATCGAGTTTTGCTAGTGACTCGGAGAAGGCGTAGGACGTGGTGCTGCTCCGTGGATTCTGCTTCAAACTCGCTACAAGGGTGAGACCTTCGTATTCCTTAATCCGATATGATAACCTATGTATAGATCTGCTGGTTTGTAATCCAAAATTTTTTATTCCGCTGCGTTGTATGCTCATGGGATTACTTACAGTGGTATCAGAGCCGTGTACAAGGCTCATATCGGATTTATGTGATTAAATTGTGTTAATCATATTAGAATTAATATTGCATGCTATTAAAACTGTATAAATTCATATACGATATGAAATTAATTTTAGTTTATGAAAATCATCGTAATAATTATATTTGATATAATTGGCGAATAATAATATTTATTGAGCATCAATTTTTCGGCCATCACCATCACAAATGACACGACGGCTAGCCACATGAGGGCTAGTGTTTTCGAACCCTTGGCTCGAGATGGCTTAGTCGTTGTGGCTAATAATTGTGCATGGAAGTGTCGAAAATTAATTAGGGTTTAGAACCCATTGGACGTGACGGCTAGCTCATGACGGCTAGGGTTTCGAACCCTAATAGCCGTGCATGGCTCGGCCATCATCGCCTTATTTTCTAAAGTTTTGAGACGTGGATGAGTTTTGAACTCTTTGACTCGATAATGGTTCACGCATGGCATGACCGTGACTCGTGGCTAACAAATTCCAGCGTTTAAAACAAGATGGCTCGATAAAAATGCATGAAGGTGCGAGGCGGCTAGGGTTTGGAACCCTAGCGCCGCCGCCGCACGAGCCAAGGCTCGGCCATGGGCTAGGGTTTCGAACCCTAGGCCCACTATTGGTCCAGCCTGCTTCATGGTTCTAACCATGGTGGTTCGTGTCTTAGTCGCTTTAGTTCGTGACATGTGATGTCCCTAGCGTACGATAATTTTTCAAAAATTATTTTACAGTTTTAATTAGAATTAAATTTAAAATGTTTAGAATTTAATTAATTAAATGTTAATGCATGCTTTATGTGTTGTTTGAGCATGGTGCGTGGTTATAGCCCTTTGACCTATTAGATAGGATTTGTGGATGTTTGTAATTTATAATACGACCTGCGTGTCGTGCCTTTCTCTATTTCATTCTAAATGTAATCCCTCCCCTATGTTCCCCTCGAATGTGAATCGAGGAATTCTATATCTTGTAAATAGTGTAGTTTATTTTATTGATGGTGATCAATGAAGATGGAGCATCGTGCCGGGATGAGGAGGCCATTCACAAATTGGAGCCAAAGGAAGGTGCTTGTGAAGTTACCTTAGGTTGACTCATACGATTTTCTCATTGGCTTGAGAAAATCATTAGTAGGGGTTATAACCATGTCACGTTTAATTATGTATTTTGATGCATGATTTATCTTATGTTTTAGTTTGATAATAGTATTACACATATATGTAGATATGTATACAACTATATGTAGTGGACATATTTTAAATTATCAAATTAATCATGAGATCAATAAATCCCTCTAAAATATTAAGTTTTAGATGCCTTCCAAAATAAAAGTACTCGTCAATAACTTCGATTGTACATGTGTGGGTTTGCCAAAGCAAAGCACCGTGGCAATCTTAGTAAGGCGCGAAAGGATAAAAGTGATATCCATTATACTTTAATTGGGTACGACTTAACTAGGTTATCTCAATAGGATTGGGAACCTAGAGGCATGGGTTGGATTATAATTCATTTGATGAATTGAACAAAGTGTTGTTCGTCCAACTATCCAAGAATTATATGTGATGTAATTGACAAAGTGTTGTCTACCTAAATAACCGAGTCTTGGGCGATTAGCCAAAGCTAACTCAAGATTAAGTGAAATATGGATCTTGGCCCACTAAAGGTTTTGAGGGTTGATATTTTTCAAACAAAATAGTGGGAGTATCATTTAATATAAGACCATGTTAAATGATTAAATCATAAACTTATTTTGCATATTTATATTGTAGATATCCATGGCAACTAACAACGTTACTAGCACTTTATCACTGCGATCGGTCCTTGAGAAGGACAAATTAAATGGGACGAATTTCCTAGACTGGCATAGGACTTGAGGATAGTCCTCAAACAAGAAAAGAAACAATATGTCCTAGAGGAACCCTTGCCCGCTGAGGAACCTCCCCTAACAGCTACAAGAGCTGAAAAAGATGCTTACAAGAAGCATCAGAGTGACGCACTTGATGTTGGGTGCCTCATGCTTGCCACCATGAACTCTGAGCTTCAGAAGCAACATGAGGAAATGGAGGCGTTCGATATGATCGAACACTTAAAGCAGTTGTACCAACAGCAAGCAAGACAAGAGAGGTATGACGTCTCTAAGGCGTTATTTCAGTGCAGGATGGTAGAAGGAAGCTTAGTTGGAACTCATGTGCTCAAGATGATTGGGTACATTGAGAATCTGGACAAGCTAGGTTTTCCATTGGACCAAGAGTTGGCCACCGATGTGATCTTGCAATCGTTGCCTGAGAGCTTCAGTCAATTTGTAGTAAATTACAATATGACTGACATGGAAAAGACTCTACCACGATTGCTTGGTATGTTGAGAACATATGAAGCAAATACTAAGAAGACTAAGGCCACAAATGTCCTTATTGTGAATAAGGGCAAAGGAAGGGCCAAAGCTAAAGGCAACAAGAAAGCAAAGAAAGTCTTTGCTAAATCTAAGCCAAAGTCTTCTGCACTAAAGCCAAAGGGAGGGATAGCAAAGGAAGGGAACTGTTTCCATTGCGGTGAGACCGGCCATTGGAAAAGAAACTGCAAAGTATATCTGGAGGATCTAAAGAAAGGAAGTGTGACTTCCGCTTCAGGTATTTTTGTTATAGAAGTCAATTTATCTACTTCTTCATCATGGGTATTAGATACTGGATGTGGATCTCACATTTGTGTAAATGTGCAGGATCTCAAAAGGAGTAGGACATTGGCGAAAGGTGAAGTTGATCTCCGAGTTGGAAATGGAGCAAGAGTTGCTGCATTATCTATAGGAGATTATCATTTAGCTTTACCTTCTGGTTTATCATTGATTTTAAAAGACTGTTATTTTGTGCCTTCAATTACTAAAAACATAATATCTATTTCTTGTTTAGACAAGTATGGTTTTTCATTTATAATAAAGGACAACTGTTGTTCTATTTATTTGAATGATATGTTTTATGCTAGTGCACAAATGCTGAATGGTCTTTATGTATTAAATATGGATATGCCTATCTATAACATAAATACTAAAAGGATTAAAAATAATGATTGTAATCCGACTTATCTCTGGCACTGTCGCTTGGGCCACATAAACGAGAACCGCATATCTAAACTTCATAAGGATGGAGTATTAGATTCATTTGATTTTGAATCATATGAAACATGCGAATCTTGTTTAATGGGCAAGATGACTAAAGCCCCTTTCAAGGGACATGTTGAAAGGGCAAATGTTTTATTGGGACTAATACATGGTGATGTATGTGGACCAATAAGTACACAAGCTAGAGGTGGTTTTCAATACTTCGTTACATTTACTGATGACCTCAGTAGATATGTGTATGTGTACCTAATGAAACATAAACATGAAACCTTTGAAAAGTTCAAAGATTTCAAGAATGAAGTACAAAACCAACTTGGCAAGATGCACAATCTGGAACATGCATGTAGGCGGGTTGCACATGCAGTGTGTTATTGGTAACTCTGGGCAAACTGTGCTACGATTTTGACCTTGGTGTCTGAATAAGAGTTGTAAACCTTTGCGTTATCTTGCATTAGAAACTGGCCTCACATGATTTGGAGTTTATTTGTGCAAGATATGCACTTTTTCCTAGAACTGCTCACTCTGTCAAAACAGAGTGTATAAGTATTTTTAAAACTGCCATACTTTGTTTTGCATGTGCCTCTAGATGAGCGAAATAGCTTCTGGACTTCACATATGAACTGTATTACTTTGGGTTTTCGTGATTGTCCCACTAGCCTCAAGTCTTTTGGACATCATAATAATTTATTATGAATTTTATACGAAAATGGGTCAGGCTGGAATTTGGTGAATTGTCCTGTTTTCCAGCAGATTGTTCTTGGCCATTTTACCTAGGCTAAATGAACGAATTTGAAGATGAGTTGAACTGATGATATGTTCATTTTTGAGTTAGCTTTGAAAATAAATTGAACCCATGTGATTTTATTAAGTATCGGACAAGTTATGAGCCGATCTCTACGGTCGCGCAGGCTGAAATTTAGAGAATTGGTTTTGGGTCTAAGTTTGGGTTTTATTTTGATATGTTTAAGGCTAGTATGTGACATTAAGTTGTATTTGGAACTGTTATGGCCAGGTTTTTTAATCCTGAGATCGATTCAAGGATCACTTGGTATTTAGCTAACGGTTTGAGGTACGTTGAAATGAGTTTTATCATGACGTCTGGCAAAGACGTGTAATGATGCTAATGTATGGCTTTATATGTCATTATTTGATTTATATGACTTATTTGTCACTATATGATTCTTATGTGACTATATGACATGATGAATGTCTTGGATTACATGATATGTGAAATTACATGATTTGTATATACTTTCAAATGAGATTGCATGATATATTTAGTTGCATATGTCATTTGATGCATAAATGATTCATGGGCATATCATATTGATCTATCATTCCTTTGATATCCATGATTTGACTGAGTTGACTTACTCTGAGTGTCGGGTACGACGAGCATGGCGATGACAGGCAGTATAGGTAGTAACTGTAGTCACGTGCAGGTGCGATCGGACCTAGACACGAGGGCTGGATGCAGTAACGTACATAGGATGAGTTTTCCTAGCGCAATGTACGTATACTGTCACCCTCTGCTCGAGCTTTGATGATTTGATGATACCTTCCTTTGGACTCCGATTTTTGGTATCTTGATATTCGATTCCTTGTACCCATTCATACATCGCATTCATACATGGTATGCATTGCATGATCTTTGTCACTTGACATGATTTATTTATTTCTCGTACTGGGGTACTGACCCCCTTTGTGGGGGCTGTCATGTCTTTTGTTGTTCGGACATGACAGGCTTTACAGGAGGACATAGTGACGATGCTTACAGCGACGCATCGAGAGATACCAGAGCTCCTTGAGAGCGAGCTCAGGTTTATATTTTATGTTTTGCGTCCCAGTAGTTGTTAGAATATTTTTACTTATGTTTTAAATTACCGGGGTATGCCCCGAGTATCTGTATTTTAATTATTCTACTACTGATTGATTTATACTTGATATGGATGTTATGCTCAACGTGTTATAGTATCAAAATCCTTCGATCAGATCGAGGAGGAGAATACTTAAGCCAAGAGTTTCATGACTATCTAAAGGAATGTGGGATAGTCCCACAACTCACTCCTCCGTATACTCCACAATGGAATGGTGTATCCGAGAGGAGAAATCGAACCTTGTTAGACATGGTTAGATCAATGATGAGTCATGCAGATCTTCCGATATCGTTTTGGGGACACGCTCTAGAAACATCGATTTTCTTACTGAACCGTGTTCCATCTAAATCAGTGGAAAAGACACCATATGAGATATGGACTGGGAAGCGTCCTAGTATGTCTTTTATGAAGATTTGGGGTTGTGAGGCTTTCGTTAGACGTCACGCCACTAACAAACTTGGACCCAAATCTGATAAGTGTTTATTTGTGGGGTATCCTAAGGAAACGAAAGGATACTATTTCTATTATCCCACCGAGAACAAAGTAGTTGTTGCTCGGACTGGTGTATTTCTTGAAAGAGAATTTATTTCTAGAAAAACCAGTGGGAGAAAAATAGAACTTAGTGAAGTTCAACCACAAGAAAACACTGAACCTGAGATTGAGATGGAAACAGAGCAGGCTCCGCAAGCTGTTGTGGAAGAAACACCTGCTCAAGAGACACAAGCCCAGCGTAGGTCTGTAAGAGTACACCGGGAGCCACAGAGATATGGATTTCTTGTGACTAAACAAGGTGACTTACTACTTATTGATGAGGATGAGCCGTCATCTTATCAACAAGCTATAATGGGCAATGATTCTGAGAAATGGCAAGAGGCCATGAAATCTGAGATGGAATCCATGTATACAAACCAAGTATGGACTTTGGTTGATCCACCTGAAGGGGTACGACCCATAGGGTGCAAATGGATTTTCAAGAAAAAGACCGATATGGATGGTAACGTACAAACCTATAAAGGTCGGCTGGTTGCAAAAGGATTCAAAAAAATTCATGGTATTGACTATGATGAAACCTTTTCACCAGTGGCCATGGTTAAATCCATAAGGATCTTACTTGCAATAGCTGCATTTCATGATTATGAAATCTGGCAGATGGATGTCAAAACAGCTTTCCTCAATGGCAATCTGCTCGAGGATGTGTACATGACACAGCCCGAGGGTTTTGTCGATCCAAAGGATGCTGGAAAGATATGCAAGCTACAACGATCCATTTATGGATTAAAGCAAGCTTCTCGGAGTTGGAATCTTCGTTTTGATGATGCAATCAAAGAGTTTGGTTTTATCAAAAATGAATATGAACCTTGTGTCTACAAGAAGGTCAGTGGGAGCGTAATCATTTTCCTAGTGTTGTATGTAGATGACATACTTCTTATTGGAAATGATATCCCTGCCTTGCAATCTGTAAAGATTTGGCTAGGGAATTGCTTTTCGATGAAAGACTTGGGAGAAGCCACCTATGTATTAGGAATCAAGATCTATAGAGATAGATCGAGAAGGCTTCTTGGTCTAAGTCAAAGTACATATATAGACAAGGTGCTTAAAAGGTTTAGCATGCAAGAATCCAAGAAAGGATTCGTGCCTATGACACATGGTATTTATCTCTCGAAGGAACAATGTCCTTCAACACCAGATGAGAGACAACGCATGAGTAAGATTCCATACGCGTCAGCTATTGGACCTATCATGTATGCCATGATATGTACTCGTCCCGATGTATCGTATGCTTTGAGCATGACGAGCAGATATCAAGTTGATCCAGGTGAAGGTCACTGGATTGCTGTCAAGAATATCCTAAAGTACTTGAGAAGGACTAAGGATACATTCTTGATTTATGGAGGTGAGGAAGAGCTCAATGTAATGGGTTACACTGATGCAAGCTTCCAAACCGACAAAGATGATTTTCGATCGCAATCTGGATATGTGTATTGCCTGAATGGAGGTGCTGTGAGCTGGAAGAGTTCAAAGCAAGAAACAGTAGCCGATTCTACAACGGAAGCTGAGTATATTGCTGCCTCGGATGCAGCAAAGGAAGCTGTTTGGATGAGGAAGTTCATTTCTGAACTTGGAGTGATGCCTAGCATTAAAGATCCGATAGAACTCTATTGTGACAACAATGGAGCGATCGCATTGGCTAAGGAACCAAGATCTCACCAAAGATCCAAGCACATACTTAGGCGTTTCCATTTCATTCGAGAAATCGTTGAAAGGGGAGATGTTAAAATATGCAAAGTACCAACAGATGATAATGTATCTGACCCATTGACGAAGCCACTGTCACAGCAGAAGCATGATCGTCATACTAGATCTCTAGGCATTAGGTATATGTCTGAGTGGTCTTAGTGCAAGTGGGAGATTTGTTGGGATATGCCCTAAGACAAGTCATTAGATGATTGTTTAAGACTTACAATGTTTATGGTTTTAAGAATGGCAATTCATTATTATATATTATTCTTTTAACTGTGCATTGTGAATTAATATATATGTTAATGTCCTTAGAATAACATTGTATTATTCTTAAAGATGTCCCTAGTCAAGTATTATCATGAATAGGGATAATGATAATACGTAGAGACTAGTATATGTTGATCGATGAATTGTTCATTGATATGAGATATCTAATCAACATATGGGTACATGTTAGAGAACGATGTACTGGACAGACCCACCATGAGAATGCAACATGGATAGTTATATGATCGTCATATGCAATTCTCATAGTGATAATAATGTATGTAATCATTATGACTTGTGATCATCAGAGATCCCAACATAAGGAGTTATGTATCTTGATATCGTCAAACGTTACCCGTAACAGGGTATACTATAAAGTCGACTATTGGATACACTACGAATTATGTAGAGGGATGTTGACTGATCGAGATAGGATTTGTCCCTCCTATATAACAGGAGATGTGTTAGGCCCTTGATCAAGTGAGAACTAAAATGCATGGCCATGCTCGAATGAGTCGATATGAGATATCGAGCTTATTCGTTTATTCTAGTTCTACTTGGGGATCAAGAAATAAAGATTGGATATACGAGTATGACTATTCCATGACTCGTGTTCAATCTAAACACAAAGGACAAAGGGATTAAGCTACATGGTTAATATTATCACAAGTTCTAAAGGTTATGTCGAGTCATTGACATTCTTGTAATTTGGGTAGCATTGATGTGTTGCTAGATACCGCTCAATGCTTGAGACGTAAAATGAGATTTTATGTCACTGCCAACATTACAAGATCCTATCGGGTCGCACAAAAGATTAAATCGAGAAGGGAAATTAAATTCATGAGATGAATTAAATAATTAAGAGGAGTCTTAATTAATAATCATAATGATTAATTAAATCATGGGCTTATGCCCATGAGGCTTTATGAAAGCCTTTAATTAATTATATAAAATATGATTGCAAGGGGTTTAATGAGTAAGACAACTTCATATCATTCAACCTACACACAAAAGTTGGTCTCGGCCGCCTCTTGACAATTTGCTCTCGGCTTTTCTTTGATAGCCGAAGAAGGATTGTGATTCCGGCGAGTATTCGATTGAGAATCGAGTGTGTGTTCCTTGTTCCGGTTTAATAACTTGTCTAGCAACTTGTTATTAAACTATCCCTTCACTCGATTTGATCGTGTGGATACCGTTGAGGCAAAACTCATCGAGTTTTGCTAGTGACTCGGAGAAGGCGTAGGACGTGGTGCTGCTCCGTGGATTCTGCTTCAAACACGCTACAAGGGTGAGACCTTCGTATTCCTTAATCCGATATGATAACCTATGTATAGATCTGCTGGTTTGTAATCCAAATTTTTTTATTCCGCTGCGTTGTATGCTCATGGGATTACTTACAAAAATAACCTAGCCTCCTCCCAAGCTCTCTCGGCCGCCTCACTCTCCTCCAATATCCACGGCCGCCGCCGTCTCTTGTTGGTAGAGTTTGGTAGTCGTTAGTCGGTTTTGAACCGGGAGTTTGGTTTTGGTTCAAGAATAAGTCTAGCAACTTGTTCTTGAACGTCCCTTGTTCGATTAATCGTGTGGATACCGTAGAGGCAAGACCTTGGAGGTGTTGCTCGTGACTCGGAGTTCGTTGGACGTGGTGCTTCGTGGAATCTGCTCAAACACGCTACAAGGGTGAGACACTTGTTATCCTTTATCCGATATGAACCCCTATGTATAGATCCGGTGTCTTGTAATCCATAAAAAATTTATTCCGCTGCGTTGCTGTGCATGATGGATTACTTACACCTTAATGGATTTTAATTGTGGCAATTATGAATTAATTGTGGTATTGGGACTCCCGAGGATTTTAAATCCGGTATTTGAGATCGTTGGATCCAAGGGTTGAGATTGTATTCTCATCGTGGTGTTAAACCTTGGAATTGGGTTTTTGGTGGTATCTGGGGTCTGGGGTGCTTTGTGTTGGGACTGGTAATGAAAATTGAGATTGAGAGATAATTATTGAACACATATGATTTAATAAGTTATGATGTATTTGTAAGTAATCCAAGAGCATACAACGCAGCGGAATAATTTTTTTATGGATTACTAACCAGCAGATCTATACATAGGGATTCATATCGGATAAAGGAATTACAAGTGTCTCACCCTTGTAGCGTGTTTGAGCAGATTCCACGGAGCTGCACCACGTCCAACGCCTCCTCCGAGTCACTAGCAAAACTTGTCTAGTTTTGCCTCAACGGTATCCACACGATCAAATCGGGTGAAGGGATAGTTTAATAACAAGTTGCTAGACAAGTTATTAAACCGGAACAAGAAACGATCTCAATTCACAATCGAGAATGATCGCCTAAACCAACCAAGTTTCTCTTCGGCTATATGAACAAAAACCGAGAGCACCTTGGAGATGAAGGAGGCGGCCGAATGCTTGTGTAGGTTGTGATATGATGTGTTAATCTCATTAAACACCTTGTTAACAAATTATATATGATTAATTAAAGGCTTTCATAAAGCCTCATGGGCTTAAGCCCATGATTTAATTTAATCATTATGATAATTAATTAAGACTCCTCTTAATTATTTAATTCATCCCATGAATTTAATTTCCCTTCTCGATTTGATCTTTTGTGCGACCCGATAGGATCTTGTAATGTTGGCAGTGACATAAAATCTCATTTTATGTCGCAAGCAAGGAGCGGTGTCTAGCAACACACCGAGGCTACCCAAATTACAAGAATGTCAATGACTCGACATAACCTTTAGAACTTGTGATAATATTAACCATGTAGCTTAATCCCTTTGTCCTTTGTGTTTAGATTGAACACGAGTCATGGAATAGTCATACTCGTATATCCAATCTTTATTTCTTGATCCCAAGTAGAACTAGAATAAACGAATAAGCTCGATATCTCATATCGACTCATTCGAGCATGGCCATGCATTTTAGTTCTCACTTGATCAAGGGCCAAACACATCTCCTGTTATATAGGAGGGACAAATCCTATCTCGATCAGTCAACATCCCTCTACATAATTCGTAGTGTATCCAATAGTCGGATTTATAGATTACCCTGTTACGGGTAACGTTTAACGATATCAAGATACATAACTCCTTATGTTGGGATCTCTGATGATCACAAGTCGTAAGGATTACATACATTATTATCACTATGAGAATTGCATATGACGATCATATAACTATCCATGTTGCATTCTCATGGTGGGTCTGTCCAGTACATCGTTCTCTAACATGTACCCATATGTTGATTTGATATCTCATATCAATGAACAATTCATCGATCAACACATACTAGTCTCTACGTATTATCATTATCCCTTTCATGATAGTACTTGACTAGGGACATCTTTAAGAATAATACAATATTATTCTAAGGACATTAACATATATATTAATTCACATTGCACAGTTAAAAGAATAATATATAATAATGAATTGCCATTCATAAAATCATAAACATTGTATGTCAAAACAATCATCTAATGATTCGTCTTAGGGCATATCCCAACAAATCTCCCACCTGCACTAAGACCACTCAGACATATATCTAATGCCTAGAGATCTAGTATGACGATCATGCTTCTGCTGTGACAGTGGCTTCGTCAATGGGTCAGATACATTATCATCTGTTGGTACTTTGCATATTTTAACATCTCCCCTTTCAACGATTTCTCAAATGAAATGGAACCGCCTAAGTATGTGCTTGGATCTTTGGTGAGATCTTGGTTCCTTAGCCAATGCGATCGCTCCATTGTTGTCACAATAGAGTTCTATCGGATCTTTAATGCTAGGCACCACTCCAAGTTCAGAAATGAACTTCCTCATCCAAACAGCTTCCTTTGCTGCATCCGAGGCAGCAATATACTCAGCTTCTGTTATAGAATCGGCTACCGTTTCTTGCTTTGAACTCTTCCAGCTCACAGCACCTCCATTTAGGCAATACACATATCCAGATTGCGATCGAAAATCATCTTTGTCGGTTTGGAAGCTTGCATCAGTGTAACCCATTACATTGAGCTCTTCCTCACCTCCATAAATCAAGAAAGTATCCTTAGTCCTTCTCAAGTACTTCAGGATGTTCTTGACAGCAATCCAGTGACCTTCACCTGGATCAATTTGATATCTGCTCGTCATGCTCAAAGCATACGATACATCGGACGAGTACATATCATGGCATACATGATAGATCCAATAGCTGACGCATATGGAATCTTACTCATGCGTTGTCTCTCATCTGGTGTTGAAGGACACTGTTCCTTCGAGAGATAAATGACATGTGTCATAGGCACGAATCCTTTCTTTGATTCTTGCATGCTAAACCTTTTAAGCACTTTGTCTATGTATGTACTTTGACTCAGACCAAGAAGCATTCTTGATCTATCTCTATAGATCTTGATTCCTAATACATAGGTGGCTTCTCCCAAGTCTTTCATCGAAAAGCAATTCCCTAGCCAAATATTTACATATTGTAAGGCAGGGATATCATTTCCAATGAGAAGTATGTCATCTACATACAACACTAGGAAAATGATTACGCTCCCACTAACCTTCTTGTAGACACAAGGTTCATCTTCGTTTTTGATAAAACCAAACTCTTTGATTGCATCATCAAATCGAAGATTCCAACTCCGAGAAGCTTGCTTCAATCCATAAATGGATCGTTGTAGCTTGCATATCTTTCCAGCATCCTTTGGATCGACAAAACCCTCGGGCTGTGTCATGTACACATCCTCGAGCAGATTTCCATTAAGGAAAGCTGTTTTGACATCCATCTGCCAGATTTCATAATCATGAAATGCAGCTATTGCAAGTAAGATCCTTATGGATTTAACCATGGCCACTGGTGAAAAGGTTTCATCATAGTCAATACCATGAATTTGTTTGAATCCTTTTGCAACCAGCCGACCTTTATAGGTTTGTACGTTACCATCCATATCGGTCTTTTTCTTGAAAATCCATTTACACCCTATGGGTCGTACCCCTTCAGGTGGATCAACCAAAGTCCATACTTGGTTTGCATACATGGATTCCATCTCAGATTTCATGGCCTCTTGCCATTTCTCAGAATCAGTGCCCATTATAGCTTGTTGATAAGATGACGGCTCATCCTCATCAATAAGTAGTAAGTAACCTTGTTGAGTCACAAGAAATCCATATCTCTGTGGCTCACGGTGTTCTCTTACAGACCTACGCTGGGCTTGTGTCTCTTGAGCAGGTGCTTCTTCCACAACAGCTTGCGGTGCCTACTCTGTTTCCATCTCAATATCAGGTTCAGTGTTTTCTTGTGGTTGAACTTCACTAAGTTCTATCTTTCTCCCACTGGTTTTTCTAGAAATAAATTCTCTTTCAAGAAATACACCAGTCCGAGCAACAACTACTTTGTTCTCGGTGGGATAATAGAAATAGAATCCTTTTGTTTCCTTAGGATACCCCACAAATAAACACTTATCAGATTTGGGTCCAAGTTTGTTAGTGGCTTGACGTCTAACGAAAGCCTAACAATCCCAAATCTTCATAAACGACATACTAGGACGCTTCCCAGTCCATATCTCATATGGTGTCTTTTCCACTGATTTAGATGGAACACGGTTCAGTAAGAAAATCGCTGTTTCTAGAGTGTGTCCCCAAAACGATATCGGAAGATCTGCATGACTCATCATTGATCTAACCATGTCCAACAAGGTTCGATTCCTCCTCTCGGATACACCATTCCATTGTGGAGTATACGGAGGAGTGAGTTGTGGGACTATCCCACACTCCTTTAGATAGTCATGAAACTCTTGGCTTAGGTATTCACCTCCTCGATCTGATCGAAGGATTTTGATACTTTTGCCAAGTTGGTTTTGTACTTCATTCTTGAAATCTTTGAACTTTTCAAAGGTTTCATGCTTATGCTTCATTAGGTACACATACCCATATCTACTGAGGTCATCAGTAAATTTAATGAAGTATTGAAAACCACCTCTAGCTTGTGTACTTATTGGTCCACATACATCACTATGTATTAGTCCCAATAAAACATTTGCCCTTTCAACATGTCCCTTGAAAGGGGCTTTTGTCATCTTGCCCATTAAACAAGATTCGCATGTTTCATATGATTCAAAATCAAATGAATCTAATACTCCATCCTTATGAAGTTTAGATATGCGGTTCTCGTTTATGTGGCCCAAGCGACAATGCCAGAGATAAGTCGGATTACAATCATTATTTTTAATCCTTTTAGTATTTATGTTATAGATAGGCATATCAAGATTTAATACATAAAGACCATTCACCATTTGTGCACTAGCATAAAACATATCATTTAAATAAATAGAACAACAGTTGTCCTTTATTATAAATGAAAAACCATACTTGTCTAAACAAGAAATAGAAATTATGTTTTTAGTAATAGATGGCACAAAATAACAGTCTTTTAAAATCAACGATAAACCAGAAGGTAAAGCTAAACAATAATCTCCTATAGCTAATGCAGCAACTCTTGCTCCATTTCCAACTCGGAGATCAACTTCGCCTTTCGCCAATAATCTACTCTTTTTGAGGTCCTGCACATTTACACAAATGTGAGATCCACATCCAGTATCTAATACCCATGATGAAGAAGTAGATAAATTGACTTCTATAACAAAAATACCTGAAGCGGAAGTCAAACTTCCTTTCTTTAGATCCTCCAGATATACTTTGCAGTTTCTTTTCCAATGGCCGGTCTCACCGCAATGGAAACAGTTCCCTTCCTTTGCTATCCCTCCCTTTGGTTTCAGTGCATAAGACTTTGGCTTAGATTTAACAAAGACCTTCTTTGCTTTCTTGTTGCCTTTAGCTTTGGCTTTTCCTTTGCCCTTATTCACAATAAGAACATTTGTGGCCTTAGTCTTCTTTGTATTTGCTTCATATGTTCTCAACATACCAAGCAATTGAGGTAGAGTCTTTTCCATGTCAGTCATATTGTAATTTACTACGAATTGACTGAAGCTCTCCGGCAACGATTGCAAGATTACATCGGTGGCCAACTCTTGGTCCAATGGAAAACCCAGCTTGTCCAGATTCTCAATGTACCCAATCATCTTGAGCACATGAGTTCCAACTAGGCTTCCCTCTACCATCCTGCACTGGAACAATGCTTTAGAGACGTCATACCTCTCTTGTCTAGCTTGTTGTTGGTACAATTGCTTTAAGTGTTCGATCATATCGAACGCCTCCATTTCCTCATGTTGCTTCTGAAGCTCAGAGTTCATGGTGGCAAGCATAAGGCACCCAACATCAAGTGCGTCACTCTGATGCTTCTTGTAAGCATCTTTATCAGCTCTTGTAGCTGTTAGGGGAGGTTCCTCAGCGGGCAAGGGTTCCTCTAGGACATATTGTTTCTTTTCTTGTTTGAGGACTATCCTCAAGTTCCTATGCCAGTCTAGGAAATTTTTCCCATTTAGCTTGTCCTTCTCAAGGACCGATCGCAGTGATAATGTGCTTGTAACGTTGTTAGTTGCCATGGATATCTACAATATAAATATGCAAAATAAGTTTATGATTTAATCATTTAACATGGTCTTATATTAAATGATACTCCCACTATTTGTTTTAAAAAAATATCAACCCTCGAAACCTTTAGTGGGCCAAGATCCATATTTCGCCTAATCTTGAGTTAGCTTTGGCTAATCGCCCAAGACTCGGTTATTTAGGTAGACAACACTTTGTCAATTACATCACATATAATTCTTGGATAGTTGGACGAACAACACTTTGTTCAATTCATCAAATGAATTATAATCCAACCCATGCCTCTAAGTTCCCAATCCTATTGAGATAACCTAGTTAAGTCGTACCCAATTTAAAGTATAACGGATATCACTTTTATCCTTTCGCGTCTTACTAAGATTGCCACGGTGTTTTGCTTTGGCAAACCCACACATGTACAATCGAAGTTATTGACGAGTACTTTTAATTTTGGAAGGCATCTAAAAACTTAATATTTTAGAGGGATTTATTGATCTCATGATTAGTTTGATAATTTAAAATATGTCCACTACGTATAGTTGTATACATATCTACATATATGTGTAATACAATTATCATACTAAAACATAAGATAAATCATGCATCAACATACATAATTAAACGTGACATGGTTATAGCCCCTACTAACGATTTTCTCAAGCCAATGAGAAAATCCTAAGAGTCAACCTAAGGTAACTTCACAAGCACCTTCCTTTGGCTCCAATTTGTGAATGGCCTCCTCATCCCGGCACGAAGCTCCATCTTCATTGATCACCATCAATAAAATAAACTACACTATTTACAAGATATAGAATTCCTCGATTCACATTCGAGGGGAACATAGGGGAGGGATAACATTTAGAATAAAATAGAGAAGGCACGACACGCAGGTCGTATTATAAATTACAAACATTCACAAATCCTATCTAATAGGTCAAAGGGCTATAACCACGCACCATGCTCAAACAACACATAAAGCATGCATTAACATTTAATTAATTAAATTCTAAACATTTTAAATTTAATTCTAATTAAAACCGTAAAATAGAATTTTGAAAAATATCGTACGCTCGGGACATCACATGCCACGAACTAAAACGACTAAATCACGAACCACCATGGTTCGAACCACAAAACACACGGCTGGACCAATTATGGGCCTAGGGTTCGAAACCCTAGCCCATGGCCGAGCCAAGGCTCGAGAGGCGGCGGCGCTAGGGTTCCAAACCCTAGCCGCCTCGCACCATCTTGGTTTTTCATCGAGCCAACTTGCTCGAAACACCGAAATTCATGAGCCACAAGCCACGGTCCAACCATGGACGGTCCATGACGGTGACGGCTTAACCATCTCGAGCCAAGGGTTCGAAAAACCCTAGCCCAAGCGGCGGCCGAGTGGCTTATGTGACTAGGGTTCAAAACCCTAGCCTTTTGGAAGCGGCGGCCGAGCCATGGTGACTATGGTTCAAAACCCTAGCCCCTTAGTGGCGTCGGCCGTGAGCCATGCACGAGCCAATGTTCCGGTTTTGATCACGAATTATCATATATTTCGATCCGTCAATTATATCATATATAATATTATACGATGATTTTCACAAACTCGATTTATTCATATCATATATGAAAATATAGTTTTAAATAGCATGCAATATAAGCTCTAATATGATTAACACAATTTAATCACATAAATCCGATATGAGCCTTGTACACGGCTTTGATACCACTGTAAGTAATCCAAGAGCATACAACGCAGCGGAATAAAATTTTTATGGATTACTAACCAGCAGATCTATACATAGGGATTCATATCGGATAAAGGAATTACAAGTGTCTCACCCTTGTAGCGTGTTTGAGCAGATTCCACGGAGCTGCACCATGTCCAACGCCTCCTCCGAGTCACTAGCAAAACTTGTCTAGTTTTGCCTCAACGGTATCCACACGATCAAATCGGGTGAAGGGATAGTTTAATAACAAGTTGCTAGACAAGTTATTAAACCGGAACAAGAAACGATCTCAATTCACAATCGAGAATGATCACCTAAACCAACCAAGTTTCTCTTCGGCAATATGAACAAAAACCGAGAGCACCTTGGAGATGAAGGAGGCGGCCGAATGCTTGTGTAGGTTGTGATATGATGTGTTAATCTCATTAAACACCTTGTTAACAAATTATATATGATTAATTAAAGGCTTTCATAAAGCCTCATGGGCTTAAGCCCATGATTTAATTTAATCATTATGATAAATAATTAAGACCCCTCTTAATTATTTAATTCATCCCATGAATTTAATTTCCCTTCTCGATTTGATCTTTTGTGCGACTCGATAGGATCTTGTAATGTTGGCAGTGACATAAAATCTCATTTTATGTCGCAAGCAATGAGCGGTGTCTAGCAACACATCGAGGCTACCCAAATTACAAGAATGTCAATGACTCGACATAACCTTTAGAACTTGTGATAATATTAACCATGTAACTTAATCCCTTTGTCCTTTGTGTTTAGATTGAACACGAGTCATGGAATAGTCATACTCGTATATCCAATCTTTATTTCTTGATCCCCAAGTAGAACTAGAATAAACGAATAAGCTCGATATCTCATATCGACTCATTCGAGCATGGCCATGCATTTTAGTTATCACTTGATCAAGGGCCAAACACATCTCCTGTTATATAGGAGGGACAAATCCTATCTCGATCAGTCAACAGTATTTGTGGGGGACTCGGGATTTTTGAGCTTTGGTACTGTATATACCAAGTGGACTCGGTGTTCATTCATTACTGGCTTTGCTTTTCTCTCTTTCTCTCTCTCACGCCTCCCTCCCCCAATCCCCAACCCATCCTCTCTTTTCTTCCTTGGAGCAAATCGTTGGAGGCTCGACTTGGGAGTCGGATTTCTTGAATATAAGTTGGTAGTCTTCTTCTCCTCACTTTTATCTTCGATTTGATAGTAGTATTGTGGATTTTGGTTAGGATTGTGTTGGATTTGGAATTTGGGAATTTTTGGTTAAAATTCAAAGTTGTGTTTTTGATGTTTTTATTGGTTTTAAATGGAGTGATTGAGGTGTTGAAGGTGTAAGGGGTGTCGGTTTTGAGTTTGGGTGTGAAAAACACTATTAAAGCTCGAGTTTTTCGGAAAATTGCAGGTCGCGATCGATCGCGGCATGGCGCCGATCGATCGCGATGAGAGTCTGGAAAATGGGTGACGATGAACAGTACACGCGATCGATCGCAAGATGTTACCGATCGATCGTGAGGAATTAGAAATTGTTGGCGATCGATCGGCATGTGTGGCGATCGATCGCGGCCATGCATTTTTCAGGCAGTGGGTTCTCGCGATCTATCGCGGGAAGTGGCAATCGACCACCGCCCCTTTTTCTTTGTTTCTTTTCGAATTTTGGCAAAATATTGGGATTTTGGAATCGGGGTTTAATTAGCCGATTTTCGGGTCAATGTTTACATTCCAATGGGAATACTATACTTTAAAAATAATGGAATGGTTGGAGTCAAATAAGAAAATGGACTACTCAATTGAATGATGGATTAGCGTTGAAAATATAAAATGGAATTTTTTGAGTAGTATGCATGCTTCGCCCGGGTCTTTTAAAATGGTTAATCGTCATGGATTGACGATATTATTGGAGGTGGTGAACGTTCTTGGGCACGTGGTTGCATGCTTGTAATTAATTGTAAATTATTTTATATGTTAGCACATAACTCATCGGGTTACGGGACTAAGACAAGGTTTGATTTGGACTACGGAATTCTAAGGTACGTATAACATACGAGCATAATCTTATATCTTATTGAAATTATTGAAATGCATGGTATATTGTATTTGCAATAAATGGATATGTATTGTGAACTAAATGGTGCTGCTATGGAGCGAGCAACGGTTGAGATGTTGTCGCTATGGAGAGAACATCGGTTATGAATGCCGCTGCTACTGAGCAAGCGATGAAATGGAATTGTGGATCTATTGGTTAGATACGTGTGATATCTATAAACATTTATAAATGATTGGAATTCATTAATTATGGAAATTGGCAAATAGGGAACGTATTTAGTTAATCAATGAAATGATTAACTGGCTTTTGGGAATTTGATGGTTTCGGTTATTTTGAGAACAGGAACAGTACATGGGGATCCCGTATGAGGATGACACTATTCAGGGAGTGTCTTTTTGTGATGCCCCGAAATTAATTAATGATAACTTGGACATTAACTATGCTTATATGATGATTTATTACGATGATTGAGGTGTGTGTGGGAAATGAAGAATTAACGTGATTTAAATGATGTTGATTTTAATTATGAGGGTGAATGGATTTAACGATGTTGGTTGCATTTTATAAATGCTTACCATATTAATGTATTTTATGTACATCATGATGAATTATTGGGGTGTAAGTTAAATATAAGATTTAACACTTAACCCACCATCTTTACCCCATTTTACTCTTTAAACTCAATCCCCAAAAAAATCACTCTCCCAAAAACCCCCTTTCCCCTCATTTTCGATTTTGCCCTAAAAGTGAGAAGGAAATCCTTGCAAAAGCTCCACTCTTGTGATTCTTGGTAAGATTTAAGCCCTATGATGTATATATATCACTCCTTGAAGCTTTTGTAAAGTTTTAATTGAGTTTGTATTGGTTTTTGGAGGGTTTGAAATGGATTTATATGGGTATGTGTTGTTTATAGTTGGGGTATGATTTTTGAAGTGTTTTAAGTGGGTTTTAATGTGTTATGATGTTATTGTTGTTGTTAGGAAGTTTGATGTTGAAGGGTATGAAGATAAGCTTGCAAAATACACATGAAAATGGTGAAATCGCGGCCACTGTAAGTGGCGATCGATCGCTACAAAAGCAGCGATCGATCGCCGAGGGGCAGTACGCGAAGAAGGGGATAGGCGATCGATCGCCTCAAATGGCGCGATCGATCGCCAACGTCCAGTAGCCAAATAAACATCAGGCGATCGATCGCCTCATTTTAAGCGATCGATCGCCGCTAAGAGAAAAATCGGGCGATCGATCGCCTCATTTTGAGCGATCGATCGCCACTGTTCAAAAGTTGAAAAATGTTGATTTTTGTTAAATTTTTGGTATCGGGCTATTGTTTAACTTCTAATAATGAATTGTATGGTTGTGTAGAACCATCCCAGGCACCAACAACCTCAAGGAGATAAAGTTCCACAATTTCTCCTCCTTTTGGAATTAAGGTACGTAAGAAACGTACGAGCATCATACGGTAACACATTCCTAAACTATGACCTTGCATTAATTGCATGAGTAATTATGATGATGATTATGATGACTACGATGAATAAGTTATGATGATGATGTTGTGGTAAACAAAGATGATATGATGTTATGATGACAATTATGATAAGATGACGACGTTTGAGATAATAATGTTTATAAAATGATGACGCATGTTTGACTATGCTACTTAGAGTGGTCGAATGTCCGGTGACTATTATGGGCAAGCGAGGAAGGTCTTGCCGCTCACATAACTGAGCGATGGGGTACATCCGCTAAGTGTAGCGATGGGTATCATCCGCTGAGCGATGGGGTACATCCGCTATCAAGGCGTAGCGATGGGTATCATCCGCTGAATAAGGGATACATCCGCTATCAAGGCGTAGCGATGGGTATCATAAGATGTGTTATGTCGAGCGAGGGGGCCAATTGTGCCGCTGTCATAATAGAACCCGGACAGTCCCATTTCTAATTAACATGGATTATTGTGAGCTTATATACGAAATATGATGTTATTCACTCATGTCTTGAGCTAATGGTTATATGCGTAATTATGACACAGGGACAACCAAGGAAGGATAGTACTATTAAACAGGAAGTACATGTTATCAATTATTTCCATGCATTATTATATGCCGTTAATTCATGATGTTAAGTATCGATGTACATGCTCACGATGGGTTGTTCCTGTAGGTACACTTTTGGATCGAGACTAAGGGTCGGGTTGAGATGGTGAGCTAAAGGAGCATAAGAAGATAGATACAGGATTTTTGTTAGCCTTAGCATTCTTTTTGGGGAATGTAATTAACTAACTATTGAAATTTCATTTTGGCCTGTAATTACATTAAGCTCACAAAGCAACCAGAACTCTAAGATGTCTCTAATACATGTTTAGTTCATAATGCGCTATTAAAATGATGTTAAGGTAGGAAGACCCTACACTTTTAAGTTCATCGCTTTACATTCTGTAAATTATGTAATGTGATATTGTGATTATTGGATTGGTGGTATTAGTATGCTCACCCCGTGTGGGAGCTGTCTCTGTTGGGGCAGGTGGAATAGGTACAGTGGTAGCTCTAGAGTTGAGATCGAGCTATAGATTGGAGGTACTTCCAGGATCGAGGTACCGATGCCGGTATTGAGTAGGGAATTTTATACATTAGATACACATACTGTAAGGACCCCCTTAGCCCTTAACCCCTGATTAGTGTATTAACCACTATGTGTGGCACATGCTTTCAATAAAAAGTCAATCGGGAAGCTCAGATGATACTTTACCATTGAATGGCAATTACAAAATTTCCTTTAATACTCAATGTCATAAGATCATCAGCCTAACAACAATTAGACTCATATGTTCGCCCTTTACCATCCCCTTGGTGCCACTTTTTACATTGTGGGCTTTTATAAAAATTTGGGCAGAGTCTCCCCATAAATAGAGCTATCCCGAAATAAAAGCACAACACATAACATAATTCCCGGCCATGGAAAACATAATACTCATTAGAATACAGCAATACTAAGTAAATTCCCAGCCAGGGAAGACACCACACATATGATAACAAAAGTGGGTTTCAACACCCACATAATACACCAATGTCTCTCATATCATTAGCAATTCTACCCTTAATTGCATGCAACATAGAATGACAGAGAGAAAGGCTCATGCCTTTATATACAATCCATATACAAGTATAATCGTGCTCACATGCGAGCATCATGAATATGTATATAACCCTTAGGTGTATATAAGTACTCTATACGATACCGTGCTCCATCAAGCCCTGGTACCACGATCCTGGGAGTACATCCAATCAACAGCTCGAGCTCATCTCCAAAGCCATCGATGTACCTGTTCACCTGCCCCAACAGAGACAGCCCCCAACGGGGTGAGCATACCAATACACAAAATCCCATAATCACAATAATGAAATTCATAATTTACAACAAAGGTAAATACTAATGAATTTAAATGATACTCCCTGGATGGCAACCTCATCCGGGATTCCGTGTACTGTCCCTGTCCTCACAATCATCAAACTCATCAAATCTCAAAAATCAGTAAATCAACACATTGATTAACCCATCGCATGCCTAATCCTCGAGTATCAATAGATAGTGATTCCAAATTCATTATACATGCAAATATAGATATCTCAATATCTAATACTGATTTCACAACCTCGCTATCAATCACAGATAGCTCAAATGCCTAGCATTTATTTTACCAATCCTTCATTATACCTAGACATCTCAAATGTCTTATAATGAATACATGATTCTACGAACCTAGACATCTCAAATGTCTTATAATGAATACATGATTCTACGAACCTAGACATCTCAAATGTCTTATAATGAATACACGATTCTACGATCATCCTCAGGCATCTCAAATGCCCTACAATAGTCATATAAACCCAGTACCCCTTATATCTTGTAAGAGTTATCCTACTCTATCATTACAACGAATAATACATTGAGTGTACGTATTTAGTTGTATGGTTTGAGTGCCGATGTTGGGCACAAGGTGGTGTCTGCGTCACCGGTTGACAAGACCGTTACACCGAGCAGGTTTGCTCGATGAATTATTGGATGCATTGTACCGGTGAGTGTAACGCATCATGGATTAGAGGTAAATATTTTACGAGTAGGGGTACCTTTGGGTATACTCGCTGGAATGGCTAAGGCCAAGTAATTGGTGGTAAGAGTAGTTATTGAGGAAACTACTCGCTTTTGTCGTTGTGACGTGGGGTAGACATGGTCACATCCACCCTGAGGGTGTGAAATAAGTCCTAATGGATTAGGAATGCATCGTGGTTGAGCAAAGACACCGGGAAATCCATTATGCTTTGGTGTTTTAGAGAAATATTGGGTGATGGCCCACTACTCTAATGGTTTGTACGGTATGGCATACTAGGATGGAACGTATGACATGTTGGTAGGTTTGGTATGAGCCTATGGAGGCAGCGATTTGCTAGCCAGGTATTGTTGCAGTGATATAGTGCTTGTTGTAGCCATTATACTGCTCGCTGGAACTGAGTTTTGTGAATCGTATGATGATACGATGAGGGTAATAGTGGACTCTAGTAGTCACTATGTCGCATGAGGTTTGAGGCAGGGAATACCTCACGGGGACGTTTATACGTCAAATGTTAAGGGACTTGTACTGGGACAGCTCAATTCTGTTGGGAGTACCAACGTGAGTGTCGACAAGTCATTTTTGGCTCTGGTTGAGCATCTTGCATATGGCATGCAATGGGGGACACAATTGGATTGTGAGATATAGTTAGTGGGGCGACACTACTATATTGATTTTATCTCTTGGAGAGATTTGGATTGCACTATCATGGAGACAGCTGGTTTTGGTCGAGGGTTGATTGTGAATCAGCCATGGTAAGCATTACTGGTGTTGGACTGAGTAATGGCTTTTTATTTTCGAGAGACGTACGAGGAGACGTCTCCGGGGAAATGCTCGAGATTGTGGAGTACTGTGGTATTAGTACAGAACATCGTGAGGTGTGTATATGTTGTGTATACGGATTTCGATTGGTAATTGTGGCATTGATGTACTATTCTGAACCAGTTGTGTATTTATTAGTTCTGGGATATGTTTTGGTATAAATATATCCAGGTTTTCAAAACGGTGGTTCGAGGTTGGAGGGTCATGAGTTCATGACATTTTCCTTGTGAGGAAGGCGGTATTGATATACCTACCTCTTGGGAATCTTTGAAGACTCGATGAGTCGGTTTTGGTGGTGTTGATGTTGGAATCACACCATTGGTCATTGGTCAGTCAATCATCATTCTCCATTGTGTGAGATTAACTGAGGATTGACAGTTGTATTTGGGGCTTATGGGTATGATTGGAGATATCCAAGCCGAGTGCATTGAGTATGCATGTGGTGTTGGTGCTTAGGCATGTATACCGGTGTGTGTATACGAATGCCAGCATTTTGGTACTTGTCGAGCATCGGATTAGTATGCTTGGACAGATGAATCTCTGGTGAGAGATTGTGGAACCTTGAGATTGGTGATCTCAATGGCACGGTGTATTTTGAAAAATGATCGTGAGGTTCGGTCGATTTCCTCTGAGGAGGAATTGTCGTATTTTGGGGTTATGAAAATTCCTTACCGGATAATTCGATAGTATCCATGAGTTAGGAGTTTTGAATCCTTGGGTAAACGAAATGGTCGGGATTCGATCTGTTGGGTGTCGTTGTTGACACGTTTGGAGGGAACGCAATTGATCTTTCTTGCATGTCCTCTGTGGAACTCGAGACCTGGTAGAGTCTCGATGGTGTGTTTGGACCAAGATGTGATTTATTGGAACACACGGACGTATGCATCTTTGAAGATGTGTTTTGTGTTGATCGGTGGCCTTGAGTTGTCCGATCCATGTTGCAAAGTGGTGCAACTACTCCTTCGATGGAAATGGATTTGGAAAGCGGAAGCCGGGTGTAGTTTAGGTACACTCTTGTGTACTGGTGACTGACTGCTTTTGGGTGGTTAGCATCGGGGCATGCTGGCGTTCTTTTGGGATTGTGATGGTTTGGGAGATTTACCCCATTCCAGGATTTGGTGTGAGGTCGGTGTCCTCGCGGTTGGTGTGTCATTCATGATGCGCTCAGGATTCGACGAAGTGAATCCATTTGGATTGTGTGGTCTTGGTTGTACATGGGGTACGCCAGTGCAAATTTCGGGGACGAAATTTTATTAGTGGGGGATAATTGTGATGCCTGGGGATTAATGGCATTAATCCCGGTGTGGTAATGATCCTCAAGGGATTTTAATTGTGGCAATTATGAATTAATTGCCGTGTTGGGACACCCAAGAATGTTAAATCGGGTCCAAAGGTTGAGATTGTATTCTCACCGTGGTGAAAAACCTTGGAATTAGGTTTTTGGTGGGATCTGGGGTTCGGAGTACTTTGTGCTGGGGCTGGTAATGGAAATAGAGATTGAGAGGTAATTATTAAAAACATATGATTTTAATGAGTCATGATGTATTTGTGGAGGACTTGGAATTTTTGTGACTTGGTACTATATATGCCAAGAGGGCTCGATGTGTAACCATTTTCCCCTCCTCCCTCTCTCTCCTCTTCCACGCCTCTTCCCCCATTTCCCCAAACCCTCCTTTTCTCCTCCCACGGAAGAATCGAGCAAGGCTCGATCTCGAGCCGGATTTCTCGAAGATAATCAGGTATTAATCTTCCCCTCGTCCTTATCTTCGATTTGATATTAGTATGGTGGATTTTGGTTAAGAACTATGTTGGGTTTGGAAATTGGGGATTTTTGGTAAACTATCCAAAGTTATGTTTTTAGTATTTTTATGGGTTTTAATGGAGTTTATGAAGTGTTGTGGTTGTTGGTAATTGTTGGTATGAGTTTGGGGAAGGATTTGAGGTGCTAAAATGGTGATTTTCGAGTTTCAGGGTTCTACCGATCGATCGGTCGAATGCCGTAGCCAAAAATGAGAAATCTGGGTTATACCGTTCGATCGGTAGATGTTAGCGATCGATCGGTAGGGATGAACAGTAACTTTAAAAAAATATATATCTCCCTAAATTTTTAGGATATTGTATGGGTAAATTGATGATGTATTTGGGAGTTTGATTCATGCTTGGGTATGTGTTGTGTGCTCATAAATAATTGTGAGTTATTTTCATGTGTTAGCACATAATTAATCGGGTCACGGGACTAAGGCAATGTTTGATTCAGACTACGGAATTATAAGGTACGTATAACGTACGAGCATAGCCATTTTATATTATTGCAACTGTGAAATGCATGGTTATTTGTATTTGCAATAAATGGACGTACATGGGAATTATACGGTGCCGCTTTTGAGCGAGCAATAAATTGGATGTTGTCGCCATTGAGCGAACATCGATTATGATGCCGCTGTTGTTGAGCGTGCGTGGGGTTTAAAATGCCGCTATTGTGGAGCGAGCTAGGAAATAGAACTATGGAATCATTGGTTAGATATATGTGATACTTCATTTAATGATTTAATCATATTTGATTATGGAACTGGCATGGCAGGAATGGTTTTAGTTGATCAATGTGGTGATTAACTGGCTTTGGGGATTTGATGGTTTTGGTTATTTTGAGAACAGGAACAGTACGGGAAATCCTACGTGGTAACGATACTATACAGGGAGTATCCTTTTACATTACAGTTTATTATTCTGTAAATTACGTACTGTGATTATTGGAATGGTGGTACTGATATGCTCACCCCGTGTGGGGCTGTCTTTGTTGGGGCAGGTGGTACAGGTGCAGCAATAGCTTTGGAGTTGAGCTCGGGCTGTTGATTTGAGGTACTTCCAGGATCGAAGTACCAGAGCTGGTTGAATTAGCATAATGGTAGATCCGGAGTGGAGATCGAGCTATGATGGGAGGTGCTTCCACGATCGAAGCACCAATAACGGTATTTGGTAGAGTATCTTATACATTAGATACATGTTTATTCAGTGGGTGCTCTCATGTGAGCACGTTTTTACGTGTTTATGGAATGTATAAATGGGCATGATTTTTCTCTCTTCATTTATTGTCTGCATGCAATTAAATACGGAATCGCTAAATGAAGTGAGAGCATGTCAGTGTATTATGAGGGTGCATGCTATGTAAATGGTTTTGGTTGGGGAATTTGAATATTATGGGGTTCTAATACAATAAATTTTATAGATGATATATGATGCTATACTTGCATATGGTTTTCTTCCCCATGATAATATGATTGTATGCACTAATGGCATGGGTTAATACACTAATAACGGGTTAAGGGCACGGGGGTCCTTACACCTGTACGGCACAACCACTTATTCATCGAGCAAACCCGCTTGGCATAATGGTTTCGTGTCAACATGACACCTACATGTCAACACATGACACCCACAATGTCCTCTTCAACTCGTGACGGTGCATATAAACACATGACATTCACAATTCCTCGTCAACTCGTGACGGTATATGTCAACACATGACATCCACAATTCATCGTCAACTCGTACCGGTATATGTCAACACATGACATCCACAATTCCTCGTCAACTCGTGACGGTATATGTCAACATATGACATCCATGATTCCTCGTCAACTCGTGACGGTATTTGTCAACACATGACATCCATGATTCATCATCAACTCGTGACAGTATATGTCAACACGTGACATCCAGATTTATTGCTAACTCAATGGCAATATAAAATTATTCATCGCTAATATAATAGCGGCACATCTATATTCATCGCCCAACGGCGGTATACAATCCACACTCATCGCTCGATGGTGGTATAATCCCTTGCTACGTATATAGCGGCATCACATCATCGCTACGTATACATCGGTATAATCCATCGCTACGTATACAGCGGCATAAACAATCGCTACGTATACAATGGCATAAACCATCGCTACGTATGCAGCGGCATAATCCATCGGTACGTATACGGCATAAACCATCGCTACATATACAGCGTCATAAACCATCACTACGTATACAACGCATAAACCATCGCTACGTATACAACGACATAATCCATCGCTACGTATACAACGGCATAAACCATCGCTACGTATACAGCAACATAAACCATCGTTACGTACACAGCGGCATAAACCATCACTACGTATAAAGCGGCATAATCCATCGCTACGTATACAGCGACATAATCCATCGCTACGTATATAGTGGCATAAACCATCGCTGCATATACAGCGGCATAAACCATCTTTACGTATATAGCGGCATAAAGCATCGCTACGTATACAACGACATAATCCATCGCTTCGACATGACAGCGGCATAAACGATCTCATCACCCAACTATGGTACACAATCAATACCCCTTGTTTCATGTAACAGCGGCAAGTATCCCATAGCACAATACCCCTCGCTTCGTGTAACAGTGACAAGTATTCCATAGCACAATATCCCTCGCTTCGTGTAACAGCGGCAAGTATTCCATAGCACAATACCCCTCGCTTCTTGTAACACCAACAAGTATTCCATATACCAATGGCTCAATAATATTCCTCGCTTTGAATTTTCAACGGCTCCACGGATATCCCTTGCTTCGACATACCTGCGACCCGCGCTACGATATGATAGCGGCAAATATCCTGATTCATCGCACGATAAGACAGCGGCATTATCATCGTTTCGATGTCACTGTCGCATCACAATAATCCCAATATGCAATATACCTGCATTAATACAATGATCTTAATATGCACAATCAATACAGTAATTCACAAGTCCTACTATGTTATATCAGCTCGCTTCGAATTATCAGCGGCTCAATGATATCCCTCGCTTCGACATACTAGCAACTCATGCTACAATATGACAACAGCAAATATCCTGATACATCGTTTGATAAGACACCGGCAAATATTATGATCCATCGCTAGTTGATATACCCGTAGCAGCACAATAATTGTAATACTTCCATATGCACAATAACAATATCCAGCATTCATGCATCCCCATAATAAATCAATTCCAATGTATGCATATACCTGCATCCTTATAATCATAAGGCAACCATACCTAGTCATCATCCGCCGTCACCTATTGACGACACCACATTGTCTGCCATTCCCTGTCCTCAGACAGTGCATCACATTTCGCATTTCCTGATTTTCCTACAAAATCAGATTCCTTAGCACTTATTACATAAAGTGCAAACCATTCCATCAATACAATTTCCATCGTATTCCATACGATCCTGCAACCACAATGGTTAACACTAACACGTTTCATTTATGATCTCATATCATAATATGCACATAAGCATAATAGTTGTGTCACACAACACTAACTACAATCATGCATAAACTATGTGCCATCCTTTTCTATCAACACCTCCCTTGGCTCTGAACAACCCCAAAGAGCAAACTACTGCTCTGATACCACTAATGTAAGGACCCCGCGACCTTAACCCGCTATTAGTGTATTATCACAAATAATGGTGGATGCTTTCATAACATTAGGGAAACCCCATATAAACCATCTATACAAAATTTTTGACATTAATCCACTTAATGTTCAATTCCCAAATACCACTCCACTAGCATGAACATACACGTCATAATACACTAACATGCTCTCAATTCATCATGCAATACTCCATAATTAATTGCATGCAACCATAAATGAAACGAGAATTCTAACAACCTTTATACAACCCATATACACATCAAATGCTAATAGGCGAGCATTGGATAATGAATGTGTATTTAATGTATAAAGCATACTACTCAATACCAGCATAGGTACCTCAGCCTTGGAAGCATTCCCAATCTATAGCTCGAACTCAACTCCAAAGCCAATGATGTACATGTTTACCTGTCCCAACAGAAACAGCCCCAAACGGGGTGAGCATACCAATCCACCATCTCAATAACATCAATATCTCAATTAATAATTTAAAGAATATAAAACTGTAAATGTAAAAGATACTCTCTGTATAGTATCGTTATCATATGGGATCCCCCGTGTTGTTCTTGTTCTCACAATATCCAAAACCATCAAACTTCCAAAATAAGTTAATCATTACATTGATTAACTAAACTCATCCTTGCCATACCAATTTCATAATCAAATACAGTTAAATCATTACGTTAATGATATACAGAAATCACATACATCTCAATTAATGATTTCTCAGTCTCATCACATCCTGTCCCATTGCTCGCTCAACAGTGGCGATAACACAATCCAATGCTCGCTCAATAACGGCGATATCACAATCCAATGCTCGCTCAACAACGATAGTATTACACATTGCTCGCTCAATAGCGACATTCCATGATCCTCAATACATACCATAATGTTTACAACATCCATATATTCTTCATGCACATGACAAAAATATATCTACCATGCTCTTACGTTACACGTACCTTATAGTCCAGTAGCAAGAGCTAAACATTGCCTTTGCCCCGAGATCCAGTGATTATTCACTATTTAAAATTAATAACCCACAATCAATAATAAGCTCACAATCAAATGCATAAGCATGTACACAACCCCCAAATACATCATCCTACCACGATGATTAAGTACCATTATTGAACTATGCGTACTACTCAATGATAGGCTTAGATTTTGAGTGTTTTTAACTGTAAATTCCTCCTACTTTCCGTTCTTTTTCCTGGATGATATTATGCTTTTTGGTGTTTATTCGTTTGTTTCAGGAAAATAGATCGGAAGTGGAAGAAATGAGCCAATATGAAGATAACGGGCGAAATCGAGGCGAGAAAGGACTGAAATTTAGGAAATAAGATTTTCGGAATATCGATCGATCGAGATTTACTCTCGATCGATCGAGCCAGGCAGAGAGTTAAATCTCGATCGATCGAGCCAGGCAGAGAGTTGAGTATCAAAGAAATTTAAGTCTCGATCGATCGGTGGAAAATCTCGATCGATCGAGCGAGACAGTGAGTTTCAAAAGCTGGCATGAACAGTGCGCCGATCGATCGAGAAAACCTTCCGATCGATCGAGACGCAAAATCCTGAAGATTTTATTTTCCTTTTTTATCGTGATTGTGGGGGTTTTAAGCGGGAATCTTGATTCATTTCGAGGAGAGGACCATATCAGACCATTTCAGAGGATTTTTAGGTCAAGGAGAGCCGCCCAAGCCGCCTTCCAACGCCACCAAGGAGATCCATTCTTCCGGTTCTTCGTCCGAGTCAAAGCCAATCAATTCCGGAGTGCAAGGAAGGAACAAGAGAAGAAATCACGGTGCAACGCACGGATTCATCCAGCCTTTATCATATTTCTGAACTTTAATTTATTTGATTTTAAATTTCATTTGATGTTTTAGAGGTCGAGAGACAATAAAACTCTTATGTATTTGATTTGAATTAAATTTAGTTTATATTATTGAGTTTTAGTTTCGTTGTGTTTGATTATTGATTCATTGGTATTTGAGTGCATTGATTGTTATTGTTCATAAATTAATTGCA
This sequence comes from Haberlea rhodopensis, assembly GCA_907163345.1. Taxonomy (NCBI): domain Eukaryota; kingdom Viridiplantae; phylum Streptophyta; class Magnoliopsida; order Lamiales; family Gesneriaceae; genus Haberlea; species Haberlea rhodopensis. The sequence continues at coordinate 150,252 of CAJQUN010000779.1, read as the reverse complement.
TGTGTAGATCAAAGTCTAGCTAGCTTTGATTGAATTTGAGGGTTACAGCCGAGATCGAGAGATAACGTTGTAACACGCTCCATTAATTTATGATGTATGCTACGATTGAGATCGAGAGATGATATCGCATACGTGAGAACTTGGAATCGAGAGATTTAGAGTTATGAGGTTTTGATAATTTATGCAACTTTGAATTAGTAAATAGGTGCACGAGAGTGACTTGTTCTAATTTATTGTTAGTTTCGTTACAGCTCGAGAGAGTGTATCGAATAATAGTGAAAACCTTTCACCTTTAAAATCAATTGGTTGATAAACTGAGAATTCCATTGAATCATTAGAGATAACATAATTGAACGACGAGCTCGGTAATTTTCTCGAGTAACTTACCTTTGCATTTCCGGAACCATCCTATTCATTATTTCTAGTTTAAATTATTCTTTAGTTTAATTTAGCTCTAGTTAATCAAACTTCTTAAATCGTAGGCTAAATATAATTTTATTAATCTTATTTGGTACTTATACGTTAGTCCCTGTGGATTCGACAACCCGTACTTAATTTTCACTATACTAAAACTTGACAACCGTGCACTTGCGGTAGAATCGCTTCACACCATTCTTTGAAATATCTTTTGTTTAAAAATAAAGCGGTCAAGTTTTTGGTGCCGTTGCCGGGGACTAATCTGTATAATATCATACGAGATTAGTTAATTGTAATTTAGCCAATTTTTATTATTGTGTTTTTGTTTTCTTTTTGTTATTTTCAAAAAAAAAAAAAAAAAAATTTATTTAAGTATGTTATTTGTTTTTCTTGCGAGGTACTTGTGATGCTTCATCAACAAGTCTTCACAAGATTTGCCCAACAATTATCAGAGCCGTTTTATTCGGCGTGGGAGAGATTCAATGAACTGGCAGACACATTCAGGTATCACAACTTTTCGAACTATACTCTTCTGCAACATTTCTTCAAAGGTTTGGATGCACAGACACGAGGATGGGTATTCAGAGGAGCACTGGTGACTGGGAGTCCCCTGGTTGATAGAGTTGAGGACAGTATATTACACCTGTTCAATGATATGGCGGACTTCGATTACCACTGGCATTTTGATCCTTCCTTGCAAGGTTGGAGTCACCAATACCCACCAGAGCCTCACTACCCTGATGATACGCACCAAACCTTTGAGCATCACGACGAGAAGAAATATAGTTTTGTAGAAGGAACGGCTCAATCAGAGAATATGTTATTTAGACTCATGGCATCAACTGAGCAACGTTTAGAGAACCAGACCAATTATATACGTCATCTAGAGCAGCAATTTGCAATTCTAGTGGAAACCATCTCAATGAGCTGCCAAGAGGAGGAGACGAGATCTACAAATCAGGCCTGGTTACATGATGATGATCACTCAACCAATCAAGATTGGGGGAGTGATCCGACTCATGGGGAAGAATCAAGGGAAGTTGAGCCTATGGAAGTGATTGAGACTACAGTGGAAAAGACATCTGAGGAGATCCTATGGGACAACGAGCCAAGAGTGAAGTTGGATGATGAGATTTTCGAGAAATTTGATATCCACCCATCGATGAAGGCATGTTATGGGCCATATGTGGATACGTATTCCTCATTGATGCCACCAACTTCACCACACTACGCCATCCATGAGATGAAGCCAATTCAAGAATCATTCTCCCATGCTCACTATGTCATGAAGAAAGTTGTTGGAGCAATGAGCTTACACCGTTACACTCTTGCCAAGCTTGAGGGCATACTATATGAAGACCCATTAGTAGTATCATATGATACTTACTATGGGCGGCAACCGCTCTTTAATGGTTGCTTCTGATGGTCAAGCCGACGACTAGAAATCAGCGCTTCTTGGGAGGCAACCCAAGCGTATCCTTTTGCATTTAGCTTTGTTTTATTTTCAATTTTGCATTTAGTTTGTTTTTCTCTCTTGTCGATTTTTTTTTTCTAGCATCCTTCTTTTGCGAGGTACTCAAGTGGAGCGATGAACCCCTACAGCAGTGGAGCTTTCAAAAGCCAAACTTCCTCAATCCTCAAGCAAGCGTCTTGATCAGGGGAGTTTACTTTTTCCCTTTTGATTCTTTTAAACATTGAGGACAATGTTTCAGTTAAGTTTGGGGGAGTGGTTTGCGTGTTTAACTTGTTTTATCCACATGTTGTGTGTTTAATTGTCACTTGAATCGTCCTTGAGCACTATCAACAAATTTTTTTTTTTTTGTGAGTTAGTCTTGAGAAATGAAGAATTAGATTTGCAACGGTAATACATGATGAAATTAATCCTCATCTAGATAGGAGTCGTGGAAATGTTTAACTTGTTTGAATATATCCGTTGTTAACCATATGTCAAAACTGAGGAATTATTTGAGCACTTATTGAGTCATGATTGAGTGAAGTATGTATTGATTAAATTGAAAATTTGTGTTAACTATGATGAGTCTTGAGTATCTTAGATAACTCTACAGTTTAGTTGAAAGCACTTTGAGGCGAAATTTATAATTAGGAACTAGACTTGGAGATGATTTAGGCGATCTTTGGACCGTTTGTGCTTTTCAAGCCTACCTTGTATACATTATTCCTTAGTGTCCCCTTTTGAGCCTTATTGAAAAAGAATGGTATATGCATTGCATATGATTAGACCCCCATTCGGCATTCTTGGCAAACTCATTATACCCACCTTGGTTTGAGCCTAAAAGAACAATTTCATCCATCCCTAGGAGAGTATAATGAATCTCATTCATTGCATTAAATTGTTATATGTTGAGAAGTTCATTGTGAAAGAAATGAAATGAACAAAAGAATGAGCAAAGAAAAAGAAAAGATGTAGAGAAAAAGCCTTGAAAAAAAAAAAGTTAAAGTGGCCAAGGCTAGAAAATGTGAAGAGAAGCTCAATGATTATGTGAGAAGATTTTGAACTGATTCTGTTATACTCTCTTCTTTCCTTCTATCCTACCTTTTCTTTTGGAGCCGACACCAAAAGGCCTAACGTTAAAAGCTTTTAAAGTCCTGTTAATCCAAGTCTAGGGAATAATTACATTAGTGGAGAAGTGTTGGATAGTAAATCTGTAGAGTAGTTCAAAGTAATCTTGACTAGGAGTTGATATGGCACATGTTGATGTTAAAGATATGTATGTAACTCATGTTTGACAATAGCACACACGCACGTTCCGATGTTGCGATGTATTGTTTAACTTAGGAGAAATTGCTTCTTGTTAAGTGTTGAAGGACTTCTATTGATGTGTAAGTAGGATTTCTGAGATTTTACGTATGTTGTAAAGATGATTCATGCTTAGTATCGAGTTTAACTTTTCTTTTTTTGAGCTTATTGCTTGCTCGAGGACGATCAAGTCTAAGTTTGGGGGATTTGATAGGCTTAGATTTTGAGTGTTTTTAACTGTAAATTCCTCCTACTTTCCGTTCTTTTTCCTGGATGATATTATGCTTTTTGGTGTTTATTCGTTTGTTTCAGGAAAATAGATCGTAAGTGGAAGAAATGAGCCAATATGAAGATAACGGGCGAAATCGAGGCGAGAAAGGATTGAAATTTAGGAAATAAGATTTTCGGAATCTCGATCGATCGAGCCAGGCAGAGAGTTGAGTATCAAAGAAATTTAAGTCTCGATCGATCGGTGGAAAATCTCGATCGATCGAGCGAGACAGTGAGTTTCAAAAGATGGCATGAACAGTGCGCCGATCGATCGAGAAAACCTTCCGATCGATCGAGACGCAAAATCCTGAAGATTTTATTTTCCTTTTTTATCGTGATTGTGGGGGTTTTAAGCGGGAATCTTGATTCAATTCGAGGAGAGGACCATATCAGACCATTTCAGAGGATTTTTAGGTCAAGGAGAGCCACCCAAGCCGCCACCCAACGCCGCCAAGGAGATCCATTCTTCCGGTTCTTCGTCCGAGTCAAAGCCAATCAATTCCGGAGTGCAAGGAAGGAACAAGAGAAGAAATCACGGTGCAACGCACGGATTCATCCAGCGTTTATCGTATTTCTGAACTTTAATTTATTTGATTTTAAATTTCATTTGATGTTTTAGAGGTCGAGAGACAATAAAACTCTTATGTATTTGATTTGAATTAAATTTAGTTTATATTATTGAGTTTTAGTTTCGTTGTGTTTGATTATTGATTCATTGGTATTTGAGTGCATTGATTGTTATTGTTCATAAATTAATTGCATGTGTAGATCAAAGTCTAGCTAGCTTTGATTGAATTTGAGGTTACAGCCGAGATCGAGAGATAACGTTGTAACACGCTCCATTAATTTATGATGTATGCTACGATTGAGATCGAGAGATGATATCGCATACGTGAGAACTTGGAATCGAGAGATTTAGAGTTATCAGGTTTTGATAATTTATGCAACTTTGAATTAGTAAATAGGTCCACGAGAGTGACTTGTTCTAATTTATTGTTAGTTTCGTTACAGCTCGAGAGAGTGTATCGAATAATAGTGAAAACCTTTCACCTTTAAAATCAATTGGTTGATAAACTGAGAATTCCATTGAATCATTAGAGATAACATAATTGAACGACGAGCTCGGTAATTTTCTCGAGTAACTTACCTTTGCATTTCCGGAACCATCCTATTCATTATTTCTAGTTTAAATCTTTATTCTTTAGTTTAATTTAGCTCTAGTTAATCAAACTTCTTAAATCGTAGGCTAAATATAATTTTATTAATCTTATTTGGTACTTATACGTTAGTCCCTGTGGATTCGACAACCCGTACTTAATTTTCACTATACTAAAACTTGACAACCGTGCACTTGCGGTAGAATCGCTTCACACTATACATAAACGCATACCAGAAAACAGCTCTGGATAGTGCTGCACCATGTGTCGCTCTGTCTCCCACGTGGCCTCCTCGACACCCCTACGATCCCACTGAACCTTGATCATAGGAATAACCTTGTTCCGAAGTCTGCGGTCTGTCCTATCCAAAATCCTGATAGGCCGCTCCACATAAGAAACATTGGACTCTATCTTAACCTCTGAAGGCTGCAACACATGTGAAGGATCCGGCTCATACTTCCTTAGCATAGACACATGAAATACGTCGTGTATACCAGACAGAGAGGGCGGTAAAGCCAAACGGTACGCCAGAGTACCAATACGCTGTAAGATCTCATACGGCCCTACATATCTCGGGGATAACTTTCCTCGCATCCCAAACCGTACTACGCCTCTGAAAGGTGAGATCTTCAAAAACACTCAGTCGCCTAACTGAAACTCTAACGGCCTTCGCCGCTGATTGGCATATGGTGCCTGTCTGTCCTGAGCTGCCTTCATCTTTCTTCTGATAACCTTAACTTTCTCTTCCATTTCCTGAACCAACTCTGGTCCTCCAACAGACTTACGGTCCATGTCATCCCAACACAAGGGTGACCTACAACGCCTACCATAGAGGGCCTGGAAAGGAGCCATCTGTATACTTGCCTGGTAGCTGTTGTTGTAAGAGAACTCCACCAAGGCTATCGAGTCCTGCCATGAAGTGTCGAACTCTAGTACACAAGCCCTCAACATGTCTTCGAGCGTCTGTATCGTACGCTCGGTCTGTCCGTCCGTCTGGGGATGTTAGGATGTGCTCAGCCTCAACTCTGTACCTAGAGCTGTCTGTAGACCCTCCCAAAAGTGAGATGTAAACCGCGGATCTCGATCAGACACAATCGAAACAGGGATCCCATGCAGTCTCACCACATCTCTGACATATAACTGTGCCATCCTCAAGTACGTGAAGGTCATACAGTAGGGAATGAAATGAGCACTCTTAGTCAATCTGTCGATGACTACCCATATGGCATCAAAACCGGAAACAGTCCTTGGTAAGTGGGTCACGAAATCCATAGATACGTGTTGCCACTTCCACTCAGGTATCTCCAAACTCCTTAACTCCAGGCCTTTGCCTCTCAGCTTTCACTTGCTGACAAATCAAACAACGCTTGACAAATGAGGTGACATCCTGTTTCATTTGCCTCCACCAGAACTGGCTGCGTAGATCCTTATACATCTTCTTCCCGCCCGGGTGGATACTCATCCTGCTGCAATGAGCTCGTTGTAATATACCCTGGCGCAACTCGGGTTATCTGGAACCACCCATCTGTCGCCAAGTCTCAGAGAACCGTCCTCAGCCACTCTGAATCTCGATGGCTGACCTGAATGAACCACTAACATCCATCTATGAACATCTGCATCGGTCCCCTGAGCCTTCCTGATGTGATCATAAATAATAGGCTCGGCTAGCAAGGTCAAAACCTGTACCGGTGAAGTAGACACATCATAATCAAATCCCAAATGGCAGTAGGAGCCAAACATAGCTGATAGACACATAGCATCCTCTGCTGTGCTCCTCACCTTCCGACTCAAAGCGTCGGCTGTCAAGTTTGCTTTCCCCGGGTGATATTCGATTTCACAGTCGTAGTCCTTCAGCAGGTCCATCCATCTCCTCTGCCTCATGTTTAGCTCAGCCTGTGTAAACAAGAACTTCAAGCTCTTGTGATCAGTGAAGATGGTGAATGAGGTACCGTACAAGTAGTGTCGCCATATCTTCAAGGCGAACACTATAGCCGCTAACTCCAAATCGTGGACTGGATACCTCGTCTCATGTGGCTTCAACTGTCTCGAAGCATAAGCCACTACATGTCTGTCCTGCATCAGTACGCACCCTAGGCCCTGTAACGATGCGTCCGTATAGAGAACAAATCCTTTGTTCTCTCTGGGAATCACTAGAACTGGTGCAGTAGTCAGTCTGTGCTTTAATTCCCGGAAACTCTGCTCACAAGCCTCTGACCAACAAAATGGGACTCCCTTCTGAGTCAGCTATGTAAGTGGCTTGGCGATCTTTGAGAAACCCTCGACGAAACGTCGGTAATAGCCAGCCAAACCAAGGAAACTCCGAATCTCACTGACTGAAGTAGGGGCAGACCAATCCATAACTGCCTCTATCTTCCTCGGGTCTACTGATATCCCTTCTCGTGATATGATATGGCCCAAGAATGCTACACTGTTCAGCCAAAACTCACACTTGCTGAGTTTGGCGTACAACTGATGATCCCTGAGGATCTGGAGTACTATCCTCAGATGATCGGCATGATCCTCCTCACTCCTTGAATAGACCAGGATGTCATCAATGAATACGATCACAAACTGATCGAGGTACTCCTGAAATACTCTGTTCATCAAGATCATAAAGACTGCAGGTGCATTTGTCACACCGAAAGGCATCACCAAGAACTCATAGTGTCCATACCGAGTCCTAAAAGCCGTCTTTTGGACATCACCAGCTCTAACCCGTACCTGGTGATAGCCTGACCTCAAGTCTATCTTGGAGTACACCTCTGTACCCTGAAGCTGGTCGAACAGATCATCAATCCTCGGAAGTGGATATCTGTTCTTCACTGTAGCCTTGTTCAGTTGCCTGTAGTCAATGCACAGAAGCATTGATCCATCCTTCTTTTTCACGAACAAGACTGGTGCACCCCCAAGGCGATACACTAGGACGAATGTATCCCTTGTCAAGGAACTCCTGTAACTGTATCTTCAGCTCCCTCAGCTCTGCCGGTGCCATCCTATAAGGAGCACAGGAGATAGCAGAAGTCCCTGGCAGCAGCTCAATAGCAAACTCCACATCCCTGACAGGCGGAAATCCCAGAATCTCATCTGGGAACACATCAATGAACTCTGCCACAACCGGAATGTCCTCGGCTCTTACTTCCTTTTCCTCAGATACATCCACGGCATAAATGATGTAACCTGTGTGGCCGCGCTCCAATAATCGTGCCATCTTAACCGCTGATATTACCGGAATCTTTGGACGAGAGCCGTCCCCATAAAAAGTCCATTGGAACCCCTGATCAGATAGGAAACGTACTATCCTCTGTCGGCAGTCTACCACAGCTCGGTATCTGCTCAACACATCAATGACGATAATGCCGTCAAAGTCTGCCATCTCTAACTGAATCAGATCGGCCCTCAGATCATTGCCCTCAAAATAAATGAGGCAATCAAATAACAGTCAGTCTGCAATCACATGCTTTCCCGTTGGTGTCGAGACCATAAGAGGCGTGGGTAACAGAGACGAGCACAATCGGTGTCTTTCCACAAAAGCAGTAGATACAAAGGAATGGGAAGCACCTGTATCTATCAATATAAGTGCAGGGTACGTAAATAAATGGCACGTACCAGCAATGACCTCCTCTGGGGCTGCCTCAGCCTGCTCCCTAGTCAGTGCATACACCTGTCCCTGCGGCGGTCCTGCCGTCTGACCTCCCTGTGGTCGCGGTGCAAACTGCTGTCTCTGTGGTGCTCTACCAACATCAAACCTTGGCCTATTCGGCCCTGAGTCTGTCTGAACTGCCTGATTGGGGCAACCTCGAGCCATGTGGCCCATCTTGCCACAGATATAGCAACCCTGACAGTCACGTAACAAGTGCCATCCTCCACAGTTGGTACACCTACTTCCCCCTGTCTTGCTTCCCTGTGTGGGTCCCCGATTGTTCTGCTTCTGCCCCCGTGGCTTCTTCCCACTAAATCTGGAAGATGATGAGGCCCCACGAGCCTTGAACTGATCCCCTCGTGGCCTCAGACTATCAGCAGCAGGCCTCTGTGGTGGAACGAAAGGGGGTACAACATCCTTGTACGCGCCCACGGCAATCTCCGCCAACTCTGCCCGTGTCAGGGCATCATCAAATGAGCTGGGGTTGTTGGAGATAACCCGATCAAACAGCTCTGGCCACAGACCCTTCAAAAAGTTCCTCATCTTGGCATGACTGCTGACAGCAATATGAGGTACATACCTCAGTAGTGAGGAATACAGCATAGCGTAATCTGACACTGACAGGCTGCCCTGCTTCAAGCTATTAAACTCATCTTCCTTCAACTGTCTAGCAGCTGCTGAAAAGTACCGGTTAAGGAACCGGGTCCTGAATACTGTCCAATCTACCGTCATACCCTGAGATCTCAGCTCCATGACTGTGGTCTTCCACCACATGGAAGACTTCTTCGATAACTGGAACTCTGCCAACCTCAGCCAGGCAGTCCGTGCACAGGGTGCCGATACGAAAATCTGTTCTAGTCGCTCAAGCCATTCCTCGGCTGCTTCCCCAGTCTCTGTCCCTTCAAATAGCGGTGGATGATAACTCAAGAACTGGGTCATACTTATCTCCCCTGGTAGCAGTATCTGTGCTACAGGCTCCAAGCCTACAGCAGGTGGCGGTAATGGATTCGTCTGAGCAATACTAGCATTCATGCTGCCCATATCCCCTACCTCTTCATTGAGGTTCTCCGGGTTAACAGCCGCCATGCTGCAACACAAAAGTTAACAACAATACCAAAAGCAGTTCATAATATAAGCCGTTAGATAACAAGAGTATCTTATTCAAAAGCATGTTAGTACAACACTTATACACAATATGCATCACATGCATAACATGCCCAACAATGAATACCTAGCCAACTTGTCTCTAAAGGCTACCCTTCACTCTTCCCTGGTTATCTAACCACTGCTCTGATACCACTAAATGTGAGACCCCATTATCACATCAAGATATTTAGGTGCAATTAAGAGAACTAAGCATTCACATGCATAAATCAGAGTAGTAATGTCGTGTTGATTAACCTGAGCTTAAGAGATTACAGTACCAAAAGTTCAAAAAGGAATTTCACATATTCCTACAAAAAGGTACTACGTTATAGTCTCATTCTACTACAAGTAGAAGCTATACAAAATTCTCTAACATGCTAATCCTGTAGCACTTCTTATAGCTCAGCATTTCAACCCCGACCCTGGTTCTCATCATCAAAAGCACCTACAAAGACAACCCCCAACACATGAGCATAACACAATTCATATTCAACATAATATGAATGGAAGACGTAAATGCAAAATCATAATACAAAGCACTTCCTGTATTTCCAAGCATTTACAACGCCCATTGGTTGTCCCTGTACCATAACTCATAATGACACGTTATATGAACATATGGTTTATAAATAAATGTCATGACATCCTTCCCCCTTAAATCCTTATTTCAATCATGTGTCCTTATCATTAGTACATTTTAATGCTTCTTGCCACTCCATGAAAGCGGAATTCTTCCTCGCTTCCTATGGACCTTAGCGTAAGCATTAAAATCCTTACTAAGATAACCTTGACTCGTGAAATACACCTCTTATATTTCACAACATACATATGCAAAAACAATGCATAATAACATGTATCATAACCTTAATGCACCACATTGCATTCATCATGTGTCAAATAGACAAACATAAAGTACATGTTACCGTTGGGATGCCCGTACGTCGCTTACGTACCTTTCCAAAAGATAGAGGAGTCAATCGACTATCTCCTCGGCTGTGCTGGCACCTGAGATGGTTCTACATAGCCACATAACACAATATTAGGCACCTCATAATAATCCGGAATCAAAACTCAATTAAAAACCACATTTATCCAACAATGTCATCTCGCGATCGATCGCCCCTGAGCCCCGATCGATCGCGAGATGCTACTGCCTCGCATACCAAAAAAATGCAGTCAGCGATCGATCGCCTCAATATTGGCGATCGATCGCCAAACTCACTGGAACGTCGCGATCGATCTCGCCTCCTTGGCGATCGATCGCCAACCCTGTTCCTTTGAGCGATTTTCCAGAATTGCTTAACACCGATATTCATACCCTTAAATCTAACATGTAAGACATAATACATGCCAAGACCAACATGCTAGCAGTTGCACTACACTACCCTGAGTGTATTCAATCCAAATTTACACCCTAAACATAAGCCCACATGCATAAACGTCGACCATTTAAACATGTACTGGATCAACTTTTCTGGAAACAGGGCAACATATTCATTTCCAGATTTCTTGAGCACCTCTTTTCATGCTATTAAAACTATCACATATAACATAAAGAATGCTCGAACAAACATGCCAAGGGCTTCACAAAACTACCATGCATATTTTCACATCAAAGGTTTACCAAAACCTAAGCTTAACGTGCATGATAACGCCTTCATAAAAACACTCCCCGCTCATATTTTTCCAGAAAACAGGGCACAGCCTTACCCAGATTTTCGAACACCTTACTTTACATGATTATTTCCTCTACATAAAACAGGCAACATGCTCAAGGAAAAATACAGAGAGCTTCATAAACATCACATAAAAGTACTCATAACAATATTTCTTTAAACCCTACACTAGCATGCCAAAACTACTACGAAGAACATACATGCTAGAAATCAGAAAACTGGGAAAAACAAGTGACTCCTCACCACTTTTGCTCTTCGATTTTCTATATGAAGGGTTGAACAAAATCCGATCACTTTCTTCCTAGAAACCGACCAAGTTGCAGACAAAATGAAGGGAAGAAGAAGAAGTCTTTTTGGAAGAGGCAAAATGAAAATATCTTAGTGCAAAGAGGCTCACTTAGTCAATCTGCTTTCCAGAAAAACAGGGGAGGGGCGTGGGTTTCAATCAAGTGGGGGTGGGGTGGTTGCATGTAGGGTGGTTTGGGGGTGTTTAATTGTGTCCCGGTATTTCATACGATGTATAAAAATATCTCTCCTTGATATTTTATTATTTTACCACATCAACACAACAATTAAAAACACCTAACATGCTCCCTAAACCACATCATCAAAATAAATAAATCACTTCCACATAAAATACGCCTTTAGAAGATAGGCTCACAATTAACAACCCTTAATTGTATGATTACCCACATAATCATTTCGGGGATATCACAATACTCCCCTACTTATAAGATTTCGTCCCCGAAATCAAACATGCTGTCAATCAAAAGATAACACAATACATAAACGCATACCAGAAAACAACTCTGGATAGTGCTGCACCATGTGTCGCTCTGTCTCCCACGTGGCCTCCTCGACACCCCTACGATACCACTGAACCTTGATCATAGGAATAACCTTGTTCTTAAGTCTGCGGTCTGTCCTATCCAAAATCCTGATAGGCCGCTCCACATAAGAAACATTGGACTCTATCTGAACCTCTGAAGGCTGCAACACATGTGAAGGATCCGGCTCATACTTCCTTAGCAAAGACACATGAAATACGTCGTGTATACCAGACAGAGAGGGCGGTAAAGCCAAACGGTACGCCAAAGTACCAATACGCTGTAAGATCTCATACGGCCCTACATATCTCGGGGATAACTTCCTCACATCCCAAACCGTACTACGGCCTCTGAAAGATGAGATCTTCAAAAACACTCTGTCGCCTAACTGAAACTCTAACGGCCTTCGCCGCTGATTGGCATATGCTGCCTGTCTGTCCTGAGCTGCCTTCATCTTTCTTCTGATAACCTTAACTTTCTCTTCCATTTCCTGAACCAACTCTGGTCCTCCAACCGACTTACGGTCCATGTCATCCCAACACAAGGGTGACCTACAACGCCTACCATAGAGGGCCTGGAAAGGAGCCATCTGTATACTTGCCTGGTAGCTGTTGTTGTAAGAGAACTCCACCAAGGCTATCGAGGACTGCCATGAAGTGTCGAACTCTAGTACACAAGCCCTCAACATGTCTTCGAGCGTCTGTATCGTACGCTCGGTCTGTCCATCCGTCTGGGATGATAGGCTGTGCTCATCCTCAACTATGTACCTAGAGCTGTCTGTAGACCCTCCCAAAAGTGAGATGTAAACCGTGGATCTCGATCAGACACAATCAAAACAGGGATCCCATGCAGTGTCAGACTATGCTATGCAGAATTCCTCTTTATTGAGGTATGTACCTCATGTCGCTGTGAGCAGTCATGCCAAGATGAGAAACATTCTGAAGGGACTGAGACCAGAACTATTTGATCGGGTTGTCTCCAACAACCCCAGCTCTTTTGATGACGCCCTGACCCGGGCAGAGTTGGCAGAGATTGCAGTGGGCGCGTACAAGGAAGTTGTACCCCCTTTCCCACCACCGCAGAGACCTGTTGGTGACCGTCTGAGGCCACGAGGGGACCAATTTAAGCCTCGTGGGGCCTCATCATCTTCTAGATTCAGTGGAAAGAAATCTCAGGGTCCGAAGCAAAGTAACCGAGGGCGATCCCAGGGAAGTAAGACAGGAGGAAACCGATGTAACAACTGTGGAGGATGGCACTTGTCATGTGACTGTCAGGGTTGCTATATTTGTGGCAAGATGGGCCACTTGGCTCGAGGTTGCCCCAATCGGGGAGGTCAGGCAGCTGGGCCGAATAGGCCAAGATTTGACGCAGGAAGAACACCACAGAGGCAGCATTTTGCACCACGACTGCAGGGAGGTCAGGCCGTGGGACAGCCGCAGGGTCAGGTGTATGCATTAACGTGGGAGCAGGCTGAGGAAGCCCCGGAGGAGGTCATTGATGGTACGTGTCATTTATTTACGTACCCTGCATTTTTATTGATAGATACAGGTACTTCCCATTCTTTTGTGTCTGCTGCTTTTGTGGAGAGACACCGCTTGTGCCCGTCTCTGTTACCCACGCCTCTCATGGTCTCGACATCCACGGGGAAGCATATGATTGCAGACCGACTGTTATCTGATTGCCTCATTTATTTTGAGGGCAATGATCTGAGGGCCGATCTGATTCAGTTAGAGATGGCAGATTTTGACTGCATTATCGGCATTGATGTGTTGAGCAGATACCGAGCCGTGGTAGATTGCCGACAGAGGATGGTACGTTTTCTTTCTGATCAGGGGTTCCAGTGGACCTTTTATGGGGACGGCTCTCATCCCAAGATTCCAGTGATCTAAGCAGTTAAGATGTCGCGGTTATTGGAACGCGGCCACACGGGCTACATTATTTATGCCGTGGACGTCTCTGAGAAAAAGGAAGAGTTAAGGATCGAGGATATACCGGTCGTGACGGAATTCATTGATGTATTCCCGAATGAGATTCAAGGGTTTCCGCCGATCAGAGATGTGGAGTTTGCCATTGAGCTACTGCCGGGGACATCAGCCATTTCTCGTGCCCCATACAGGATGGCACTGGCAGAGCTGAGAGAGCTGAAAGTACAGTTACAGGAGCTCCTTGACAAGGGATACATTCGTCCTAGTGTATCGCCTTGGGGTGCGCCAGTTTTGTTCGTAAAGAAGAAGGATGGGTCAATGCGTCTATGCATTGACTATAGGCAACTTAATAAGGCCACAGTAAAGAACAGGTATCCGCTTCCAAGGATTGATGATCTGTTTGATCAGCTTCAGGGCACAGAGATCTACTCAAAGATTGACTTGAGGTCAGGCTATCACCAGATAAGGGTTAGAGCTGACGATATTCAAAAGACAGCCTTTCGAACTCGGTATGGGCACTATGAGTTCTTGGTAATGCCTTTCGGTGTGACAAATGTCCCTGCAGTATTTATGAGCTTGATGAACAGAGTATTTCAAGAGTACCTCGATCAGTTCGTGATCGTGTTCATTGATGACATCCTTGTCTACTCAAGGAGTGAGGATGAACATGCCGATCATTTGAGGACGGTGCTTCAAATCCTCAGAGATCACCAGTTGTACGCCAAACTTAGCAAGTGTGAGTTTTGGCTGAGCAGTGTATCATTCTTGGGTCACATTATCTCTCGAGAGGGGATATCAGTAGATCCCAGGAAGATTGAGGCAGTTATGGATTGGTCCGCCCCTACTTCAGTCAGTGAGATTCGAAGTTTTCTTGGTTTGGCTGGCTATTATCGACGTTTCGTCGAGGGTTTCTCAAAGATCGCCAAGCGACTTACACAGCTAACTCAGAAGGGAGTCCCATTCTGTTGGTCAGAGGCTTGTGAGCAGAGTTTCTGGGAATTAAAGCACAGACTGACTACTGCACCAGTTTTGGTGATTCCCAGGGAGAACATAGGATTTGTTCTTTATACTGACGCATCGCTACAGGGCCTAGGATGCGTACTAATGCAGGACATACATGTGGTGGCTTATGCTTCTAGGCCGTTGAAGCCACACGAGACGAGGTATCCAGTCCATGATTTGGAATTAGCAGCTATAGTGTTTGCCTTGAAGATATGGCGACACTACTTATATGGTACCTCATTTAACATCTTCACTGATCACAAGAGCCTGAAGTTCTTGTTTACGCAGACTGAGCTGAATATGAGGCAGAGGAGATGGATGGATCTGCTGAAGGACTATGACTGTGAAATCGAATTCCATCCGGGAAAAGCAAACTTGACAGCCGACGCTTTGAGTCGGAAAGTGAGGAGCACGGCAGAGGATGTCATGTATGTATCAGCTATGATGGGCTCCTACTGTCAGTTGGGGTTTGATTATGATGTGTCTTCTTCTCCGGTACAGGTGTTGACCTTGCTAGCTGAGCCAATCATTTATGAACATATCCGGAAGGCTCAGGGGACCGACGCAGAGGTTCAGAGATGGATGTCAGTGGTTCATTCAGGTCAGCCATCGAGATTCAGAGTGGCTGAGGACGGTTCTTTGAGGCTAGGCGGCAGATGGGTGGTTCCAGATACACCCGAGTTGCGACATGGTATATTACAGCGAGCTCATTGCAGCAGGATGAGTACCCACCCGGGCGGGAAGAAGATGTATAAGGATTTATGCAGCCAGTTCTGGTGGAGGTGAATGAAACAGGATGTTACCTCATTCGTCAAGCGCTGTTTGATTTGTCAGCAGGTGAAGGCCGAGAGGCAGAGGCCCGGTGGTGAGCTAAGGAGTTTGGAGATACCCGAGTGGAAGTGGCAGCACGTGTCTATGGATTTCGTGACCCATTTACCGAGGACTGTTTCGGGTTTTGATGCCATATGGGTAGTCATCGACAGATTGACTAAGAGTGCTCATTTCATTCCCTACTGTATGACCTTCACATACCTAAGGATGGCTCAGCTATATATCAGAGATGTGGTGAGACTGCACGGGATCCCTGTTTCGATTGTGTCTGATCGAGATCCGCGGTTCACATCTCACTTCTGGGAGGGTCTTCAGTCAGCCCTGGGCACAGAGTTAAGGTTGAGCACAGCATATCATCCCCAGACAGACGGACAGACCGAGCGTACGATACAGACGCTCGAAGATATGTTGAGGGCTTGTGTGCTGGAGTTCGACACTTCTTGGCAGGACTCAGTAGTCTTGGTGGAATTTTCTTATAATAACAGCTATCAGGCTAGCATATAGATGGCTCCATTTGAAGCCCTATATGGCAGGCATTGCAGGTCGTCTTTGTGTTGGGATGATGTGGACCGTAAATCGGTCGGAGGACCAGAGTTGGTCCAGGATATGGAAGAAAAGGTAAAGGTCATCAGGAGAAAGATGAAGGCAGCTCAGGACAGATAGGCAGCGTATGCCAATCAGCGGCAAAGGCCGTTGGAGTTTGAGTTAGGCGACCATTATACAGATGGCACCGTTTGAGGCATTGTATAGACGATGATATAGATCGTCATTATATTGGGATGATGTTGATTAGTATTCTATAAGTGGACCAGATATGATACGAGAAATGGAAGAGAAAGTGAAGCTGATCAGAATGAAATTAAAAGCTGCTCAAGATAGACAAGCCGCTTATGCAAATAAACGGCGATGGCCTCTTGAATTACAAATTGGTGACAAAGTATTCTTGAAAATCTCACCATTCAGACGTGTGGTATGATTTGGCATGCGGAGAAAGTTGTCACCACGACACATAGGTCCGTATGAGGTGTTGCAGTGTATTGATTCATTGGCTTATCGACTGGCATTGCCACCATTGTTGAGTGGTATTCATGATGTGTTTCATGTTTCGATGTTGAGCAAATATGAGCCAGATCCGAGTCATGTATTACAACAGTCTGAAGTACAGTTGGATACAGATATGTCGTATGTGGAACGACCAGTCAGGATCGTGGATAGAGCAGATCGTAAACTGAGAAGTAAAGTGATACCGATGGGTAAAGTACAATGGGATAACGGGGTGTCGAGGAGGCAACATGTGAGATGGTGCATATGATGTAGCAGTATCCTGAGTTATGTTCCGGTATGTGGTTTACGCTTTTGGTATACTGCTGGTGAGTATTCATATTACTGCACTTTTGCTATATTGACTATGTGTTTGGTTTATTGCAGTACTTTTAAGTTTATTAAATTTCGAGGACGAAATTCAATTAGTATGGGAGAATTGTAATGCCTCGATATGAATCATACATGCTTGATGTGATTATTGCATAAGAAAGAGATAATTACGACATGATGTGGACTCGAGGTCAAGTTAAACCATGTATGATAAGCATCTTATATATGTTGAGTGGAGAACATAGACATATAGTGATGTATTGGCTTGACATGTTGGTGAATATATTGTTGTTGACTATGTAGCAAGGAGTATAGTTGAGTATGTGTAAGGACCCCCGTGCCCTTAATCCGTTATTAGTGTATTAATACATGCCATTAGCGCATACAATCATAGTACCAGGGGAAGGAAACCACATGGAAGTATAACATTGTATACCACCTATAAAATTTCTTGCATTAGGACCTCATAATGTTCAACTTCCCCAACCAAAACCATTATCATTATATGCATCCCAATAATACACTAACATACTCTAAGTTCATTTAGCAATTCCGTATTTAATTGCGAGCAACCATAAATGAAGAGAGAAAACAATGCCCATTTATACATTCCATATACACATAAAGACGTACTCACATGAGAGCACCCAATGAATAAGCGTGTATCTAATGTATAAAATACTCTACAGATACCGTTACTGGTACTTCAATCCTGGAAGCACCTCCCAAGCACAGCTCGATCTAAACTCTGGATCCATGTACTTATTCATCCAGCTCTGGTACCTCGATCCTGGGAGTACCTCTATCAACAGCCCGAGCTCAACTCCAAAGCTACTGCTGCACCTGTATTCCCTGCCCCAACAGAGACAGCCCCCACACGGGGTGAGCATACCAATACCACCAATCCAAAAATCATAATATTACAGTTCACAATTTACGAAATGTAAATGCCATGAATTTAAATGATACTCCCTGGATGGTATCATCCTCATCCAGGATCCCATGTAATGTCCCTGTTCTCAAAATAACCAAACTCATCAAATTCCCAAAGCCAGTTAATCGCCACATATATTAACTAATACCATTTCTATTATGTCAGTTCCATAATCAATATGGTAAAATCATTACATAAAAGACCGTAGATATTTCATATATCTAACCAATGGTTCCATGTTCCTATTTCATTGCTCGCTCTACAATAGCGGCGTTCTAAATCCCCACGCACGCTCAACAATAGCGGCGTCATAACCGATGGTCGCTCAACGGCGACAACATCCCAATAATTTCTCGCTCAAAGGCGGCCCATATAATCCCAATAAATGTTCATTCATCGCAATTACCATGTACCATGCATTTCCATAACCCATTATAGTAAGTACCAATTACCATGCATTTCAATATCCATTTAATGCAATCACCACATACCATGCATTTCAATATCCATTTAATGCAATTATCACATACCCTGCATTTCAATATCCATTTAATGCAAATGCCATATACCATGCATTTCACAGTTGTAATATTATAACAGGCTATGCTCGTAAAGTCATACGTACCTTATAATCCCGTAGTTCGATTCCAATCTTGCCTGAGTCCCACGACCCGATGAGTTAAGTGCTAACATGCAAATAACTCTCAGTTACACATAGGCAAGCAATTACGTGCCCAAGCACGTTCACAATTTCCAATTATATCATCATTCATGACGATTACCAAAATAAAAGCCCCCCCCCCCCCCCCCCCCTGCTAAGCATGCATAATACCCAAGATAGCAATAGCCAATAACTCAACCGAGAATTCCGTTATATTAAATTTTGGCTCCAACCAATCCATTTTAAAAGTATAGCATTCCCATTGGAATGTAGACATTGCCCCGGAAATGGCCCCTAAAAACCTAGATTCCAAAATCCCGACATTTTCCAAAATTTCGAAAATCAAGGGGGAACAGTGCCGCGATCGATCGGCGCCAAGCCGCGATCGATCATCACACCTCACTGCCCGAAAATGAATAAGCCGCGATCGATCGCCACACCTCACTGCCCAAAAATGAACAAGCCGCGATCGATCGCCCTTATTCGCGATCGATCGCCGCTACTATTCACCGTCTTCCAAAATCAGTATCATGTCGTGATCGATCGGCACCAAGCCGCGATCGATCGCCCTTATTCACGATCGATCGCCGCTACTATTCACCGTCTTCCAAAATCAATATCATGTCGTGATCGATCGGCACCAAGCCACGATCGATCGCGACCTGCGGGTTTCCGAAAAATTCGAACTTTAATGGTGTTTTTCACTCCCAAACTCAAAACCAACACCCCATACAACCTCAACACCTCAAATACACCATTTAAAACCCATAAAAACTTCAAAAACTCAACTTTGGATTTTTATCAAAAACCCCAAATTCTCAAATCCAACCCAAAACCCAACCATTTAGCACAAAACTATAATCAAATCGAAGCTAAAGGTGAGGAGAAGAAGATTACCAGCTGATAAGTGTATTTTATACACTTATATTTCTTCTTATTTTGCATGATTTAGTGTTGGTATTCGAGCAGAATTACGTCTTTTGTTGTTGTTTTGATGTTTTGCAGGAATCCAAGGAATTAAGCATTTTATCAATAAAAGATGATGAAAAATACATAAATGTGACAAGAATTCAAATTGGGTCTCAAGAGTTGAAATAATCATGCACCGGGACATGTCAATTGGCAAGGAATATTATATTATATTATAATATAATATAATATAATATATATGGGTTATGGAAGGATAAGGAGAAAGAGGAAAGATATGGAAATAAAATAAGAGGGGATACACGCAGATAAGGAAAAAAGAAAGAAAGATGGAAGGAGGATTTTCATTGGACAATTCAGAATTATAAAGAGAGCTAGAGGAGATTGACGTACAGGGGAACTTCACGCACGCACGAGAGGCAGAGGAGCAGAATTCACGTACAGAAACCATTAAACGTGAACAGACGAGAGCAAAGGGGGACGAGCAGTAGACTAACGTGAAAGAGGAGGAGATCATTCGAGGCGGTGCGCTTACAACGAAGGGTAGAGATTTTGACAACGGAGAAGACGACGGCGACTACCGGGGACGGAGGGCCATCTTCATATTCGTTTGAATATCTCTTCCCTTATGTTTATGATGATTAAAGACATGTCTATGTGTTTATTTAATGTATTCATGAACTAATTTATTATTCTAGAGTTAGATGGATCTTGACTTGAAGTTTATTTGGATTTCCGTATGGTTTATTTATGTTTTCCTGTTCTTAATGCTTTTAATCTACTGGCCATGGATTGAATGATTCCATATTCGTGATCTATCACTCGGGAGAGGGGGTTGTGAATAGGAAAGAAGGAATTCGTATCGTGGTAGTTATATTGTTCGGAAGGCCTATAACTCCATAGAAGTTGTCAAAGGAATTACTGCGCTTTTACAATTGTTTGATAATTAATCTTAGATAGGGATATCAAGATTAATGTTAGATAATTACTTCTGCTTAACACCCGGGAGGGGGAGTAGAAACAAATAAGAATTCTCGGCTAGTAAACTAGGAAAACACGACATAGTGGATAGTTGAGTGAAGTCGAACCTCTAGAATCCGTTCTCATTGATTTTCTCCACTTAAATTACCATCTTGTTAATCTTTTATTTTATTTTAGTAGATTAATTTAATAATATTGATATCGGTTGTCTAAATAAAGTCGAGACTATTCTAATTACAGTACTTGGTGTAACTTAATTTTCAATCCCTGTGGGTTCGACATCCGTATTTTAAAATTCTATACTAAAACTTGACACCGTACACTTGCGGTACGTTTCACACGCAACAAGTTTTTGGCGCCGTTGCCGGGGATTGATATAATTTTGTTTACTGATACTGTTACCAAGTAGTCTTGATTTTAATTTAGAATTTTATTCTTTTTTTATGTTTTTCTTGTGAGGTACTTGGAGATGTTTCATCAGCAAGTTTCCACAAGCTTTGCCCAACAACCGTATGAACCATTCTATGCAGCTTGGGACAGATTCAACCACGACTTTTCAAACTACGCTCCTCTTCAATCTTTCTACAGTGGATTGGATGCAGACACACAAGAATGGGTATTTAATGGAGCTTTGGCAGCTGGTAGTCCCATATATTGTAGAGATGATGACATGGTGCACCTGTTTAACCATATGGCGAATTTCGACTATCAGTGGCACTTTGATCCTTCAATGCTGGGTTGGAGTCACCAATATCCACCAGAGAATCATTACCCTCATTTATCTGATGAATTCCCGTGTCCAGATGAGCCTAGATATGCTCCACAAAAGAATGAAGGTAAACCTTCACTTGAAGATTTGGTGAATACTTTTGTTCAAAGTTCGACATTGAGGCTTGACAAGAATGAGTCGAGGCTGGATACGATTGAGGGTCACATGAACAACATGGGTGCTACAATGAAGTCTCTTGAGGTGCAAATTGAGCAGCTTGCTAATGCCATGAACAACCAACAAAGAGGATCATTTCCTAGCAACACCGAAGTGAACCCAACCAACCAAGTTTGGGAGAGTGATCCTACTCATGCGGAAGATTCAAGGGAATATGAGCATTTTCAAGTGGTTGAGCCTACTGTGGAAGAGTTATCTGATGAATTCCCGTGTCAAGATGAGCCTAGCAGTGACGTTGGAAGATGAGCATATTTTTGGAAATAGTGAGGAGCACTCATCGATGGTGATGTCCTATATGCCATATGTGGATCCGTTCTTCCCATTGATGCCAACTTCACCATATTACGTCCTCCACGAGATGCAGCCAAGTTTAGAATCTTTCTCCCATGCTTATCAATTTTCGAAGGACGTTGTTGGAGCGACGAGCGTTAACTGCCACTATCTTGCCAAGCTTGAAGGCATACACAACCAAGACCCACATGTAGTGTCATATGATACTTACTATGGGCGGAAGCCGCTATTTGATGGTTGCTTCGCATAGTCTGGCTGACGACTTTAAACAAAGCGCTTTTCGGGAGGCAACCCGAATCCTGTATCCTTATTTTATTTTTATTTTAAAAAAAAATGAGGTTGGCGTATTTACGCCTGAAAAAATTTTTGCAAATTTGAGATGCCGTAGGACAGGCGTAACTACGCCTCTTTGTGGCGTAATTACGCCTGTCAAATTTCAGAAAATTTTAAAATGTCGTAGCGTAGGCGTAACTACGCCTGTTTTCGGCGTAGTTACGCCTACCATTTTTTTAAAAAAAAATTTCAAAGCCGTAGGCGAGGCGTAATTACGCCTCTCAAGCGGCGTAATTACGCCTCGCGTATTTACGCCTCTTCCCCTCAATTTTTCAATTTCGATTTTTTCTCCTCAATCTCTCTTAATTATGCTATCCCACCTCTAAAGTCCATATTTTTATCGATTAATTGCAGGTTTTTGGAGTCCATTGGTGCAAGGAAGCAAGTTTAGGGGGGTTGCATCAAAGTGGTCTAGCTTAGCCAACCAATTCGAAAATTCTTCATCTAAGGGTTGGGTCTATACTGATGCGGAGGTCCCTATCATCATCTTCTCACCATACCCATGAGCATGAGATGGGCGACGATTACTGACGATCGTCGTCGCAGGTTGGTGTGTTGTCCCTTATTTTATACGTTGTATGGTACATTGAGGACAATGCACGATTTTAAGTTTGGGGGGTGTTTAAACATTGAAGATGTTTTGTTTCCTGGATTCCTATGTGTGTTGTGTTTTGTGTTTTTTTTTTTAGTCTTTTTCTTCTTTTCTTTTTGTGTCATAAGTCGTGATTTGAAGTAATTGTGAAGGCCGATGATGAAGAATTGAGCTTATTTGTGAAAATTTTAAAATTTTTGTTCGCTTTGCTCTTGAGTTTCTTACACATTCATGCACTAGAGACCATGACCATTTGACCAATTAAAGTTGATTTGAATGAACACAAATATGATATAGGCAATTCTTGATAATATTTTGGGCCTTTACTCATTGATATAAATTTGCCATAGTAGCCCCTTTGAGCTTAAACGTAAAAGAATGAGGATTGAATTGTTGCAATATATTTTATAATCTCATTCAAATTTGTTTCTTATATCACCTTGGTTTTGAGATACTATTTGAGCACATTGGTCATACCATATAAGTTATTTGTGAATTGAGAGTAGTCTAGAACTTGCTTTAGTACCCTTTGAGGCGAAATACAGACATATGTGGCTTAGGAATGATTTAGGCAATTTTTGATTCGTTTGAGCCTTTGAAGCCACCAAATGACATCATTTTTTATCCCTAGCTACCCTTTTGAGCTTATTGGAAATCGAATGGCATGTGCTTAGGCACATAATAACCCCCATTCGGCATCATTTCAAAATCACACATCGACCACCTTGTTGAAAGCTTATACACTATTTCCTACCCTCAAGTGAGTAAGCCCCTATTGCACTTTAAAATTTCAAATATCTCCCATGTTCGTAATTGAAAAATAGAAGGGGGATAATAATGAAAAAAAAGGGAATGAATGCATAGAAATATGTTGAAGAGGTGAAGAAAATAAGTGATTGAAGAATGAGAAAAATATTGAGGTGAATGGTGAGGCGGATGAGAAAGGAGGGTGAATCCAAAATGTGAAAAAAAAAATGATGAATCGTCGATAAGAGAAGTTGAAAATTGAGATAAGAGTGCGCAACATGGTTAATATGACTTACTCACTTATTTTGAAATTCCTATCTTTTTATTGAAACCATGAGCCGAAGCCTAACGTTACAAGCCTATTAAGACCTATTGACCAAGCCACATTTGTCTAATATACTAGTGGAGAAGGTTATGAATAGTGAACCTATGACACTCGAGAAACACTTGTAAGAATATGGTTTTGACATTCACACACGCACATCTCATTACTTTGATTTGATGCATTGTTCACTGTTTGTCAAGGTTATACTCCTTTTTATGAACAATGCAAATGAACCAATACACCTTGCAAAGTCCTATTGATTTGTGTGAGTAAAGATTGCTTTAATGGTTAAATGGAAGTGGTGACACACACACTTGAGAACTCTTGAGTAGACCGATATGCATACTTGACTTAAAAATTTTAGACAATTGATCTTCGAGGCCAATTTGCAATTATAACATTTCATGACTTGCGTTAGTAGTGTGTTTTCTTTTTCTCTTTTATTTCTTAGTCTTTTTCCATTTCTATTTTGCTCGGGACTAGCAAAAGTTAAGTTTAGGGGGTTTGATAAGTGTATTTTATACACTTATATTTCTTCTTATTTTGCATGATTTAGTGTTGGTATTCGAGCAGAATTACGTCTTTTGTTGTTGTTTTGATGTTTTGCAGGAATCCAAGGAATTAAGCATTTTATCAATAAAAGATGATGAAAAATACATAAATGTGACAAGAATTCAAATTGGGTCTCAAGAGTTGAAATAATCATGCACCGGGACATGTCAATTGGCAAGGAAATATTATATTATATTATAATATAATATAATATAATATATATGGGTTATGGAAGGATAAGGAGAAAGAGGAAAGATATGGAAATAAAATAAGAGGGGATACACGCAGATAAGGAAAAAAAGAAAGAAAGATGGAAGGAGGATTTTCATTGGACAATTCAGAATTATAAAGAGAGCTAGAGGAGATTGACGTACAGGGGAACTTCACGCACGCACGAGAGGCAGAGGAGCAGAATTCATGTACAGAAACCATTAAACGTGAACAGACGAGAGCAAAGGGGGACGAGCAGTAGACTAACGTGAAAGAGGAGGAGATCATTCGAGGCGGTGCGCTTACAACGAAGGGTAGAGATTTTGACAACGGAGAAGACGACGGCGACTACCGGGGACGGAGGGCCATCTTCATATTCGTTTGAATATCTCTTCCCTTATGTTTATGATGATTAAAGACATGTCTATGTGTTTATTTAATGTATTCATGAACTAATTTATTATTCTAGAGTTAGATGGATCTTGACTTGAAGTTTATTTGGATTTCCGTATGGTTTATTTATGTTTTCCTGTTCTTAATGCTTTTAATCTACTGGCCATGGATTGAATGATTCCATATTCGTGATCTATCACTCGGGAGAGGGGGTTGAGAATAGGAAATGTAAGGACCCCATAGCCCTTAACCCTTAATTAGTGTATTAACCACTATGTGTGGCACGTGCTTTCAATAAAAAGCCAATCAACAAGCTCAGATGATACTTTACCATTGAATGGCAACTACAAAATTTCTTTAATATTAAACATTAAGGTCATCTCTACCCACAATTTGACTCACATGTTCGCCCTTTACCATCCCCTTGGTGCCACTGTTTACATTGTGGGCTTTTATAAAAATTTGGGCAGAGTCTCCCCATAAATTGAGCTATCCCAAAACACAAGCACATCACATAATATAATTCCCGGCCAGGGAATACACAATACTCAACAGGATACTGAACACAAAGTAAATTCCCAGCCAGGGAAGACACCACACATAAGACGACAAAAGTGGGTTTCAACACCCACATAATACACTAACGACTCTCATATCATTAGCAATTCTACCACAATTGCATGCAACATATAATGAAAGAGAGAAAGGCTCATACCTTTATATACAACCCATATACATGAATATCCGTGCTCACATGCGAGCATCATAAATGTGTATATAAACCTCGGGTGTATATAAGTACTCTATACGATACCGTGCTCCATCAAGCCCTGGTACCACGATCCTGTGAGTACATCCAATCAACAGCTCGAGCTCAGCTCCACAGCCATCGATGCACCTGTTCACCTGCCCCAACAGAGACAGCCCCCAACGGGGTGAGCATACCAATACACAAAATCTCATAATCACAATAAAGAAATTCATAATTTACAACACAAGTAAATATTAATGAATTTTAAATGATACTCCCTGGATGGCAACATCCTCATCTGGGATTCCGTGTACTGTCCCTGTTCTCACAATCATCAAACTCATCAAATCTCATAAATCAGTAAATCAACACATTGATTTAACTCATAGCATGCCTGATTCTCAAGTATCAATAATTAATGATTCCAAAGTCATTATACATGCAAACATGGATATCTCGATATCTAATACTGATTTTCAACTTTGCTACCAATCACAGATAGCTCAAATGCCTAGCATTTATTTTACAAATTCTCTATTTCACTTAGACATCTCACATGTCTTTCAATGAATACATGATCCCACGATCATTCTCAGGCATCTCAAATGCCCTATCCTTTATTTTACAAATTCTCATTTATACTTATACATCTCACATGTCTTACAATAGTCACATAAACCCAGTACCTCATACCTCTTATAAGGTCATACTACTTTAGTATTACGCACACTTGTGGCAGCGATATCAAGACTAGGTCGTTCCATAGTCATATCGACATATATATATATATATATAGCCATACCCACAACCATCTAATGCAATTACAGCACATTATGCATTTCACAATTTGCTATCACATAAAGTAATGCTCGTACGTCGCACGTACCTTAAATCTCCGAAGTCCGAGCAAACCTTGCTCGAGTTCCATGCTCCGAGGAACGATGTGCTAACACGATAAATTAATTCACAATTAATTACGATCATGCAACCCATGCTCAAGCACACCCATAACCCTCAAAAATATTGTCAACACACGACAATAAACCATTATCGAAAATTGCTCAAGAATTCCCCACAAATTTTCAAACCTTCACAACACAAATCGAACCCAATTAAACACCATAATTCATCTAAAATATGAATTAATCAATCAACAACACGAATAATCGCCCCACATGCCAAAACCCCCAAAATCCGAATTCAAAGCCCTAAATTCGAATCCAATTCCTCAATTTCGAACACAAACAAGCATCATAATGCATCTAAACATGAATTAATCAATTACTAACAAGAATCATCACTCCTTGTCAAAAGCCCCAATTTTTCGAACCCTAACTCACGAAATTAGAGCTGAAATTCGAACCAAATGCAACAAATATTTCGAACCACAAAAGTCTGAAATCATCGACTCGAAAACAGCTCACAAACGCCCCAAAAACACCAGAAAAATCGTACCAAAAACATACCAAAATCGAGCCCCAAAAATCGGATGAACTCCAGTTTTCGAACCCTACGCTTTCTGCAGAAATCCGAGCTCAAATCGCGACCAAACTTCAAATTGTTGGTATGGATAGGAGCGCCTGGAAGAGACGATTCCAACGGCGGGTGGCACGCGCCGAACGGCGGCGGGCGAACGACTTTTACGCGCGGGGGTCAAAGGGGATCGAGAAGTGCGCGGGCGGGAAGAGAGAGAGGAGGTGGGGAAAAATGGTTCCGATAATTAAAATCTCGGGTTCAACTGGTATTTATAGCAAAAATACCCCGAAATACTAATATCCCCACAAATACATCATGATTCATTAAAAATCATCTGTTTTCAAAAACTCTCTCTCTAACACAAAAACCCCCTACCGGTGCCCACACCAAGCACCCGAGATTCCGAGTCACACTAAAAACCCAACTCACAGGTTTTCACCGAAATGAGAATACGATCTCAACCTCGGGATCCAACGATCCCAACTACTCAAATAGACGAGCCCGGAGGGCCCAACACCTCGATTAAACTCCAATTGCCACGTAAAACCACTTTAGGGGTTATTAACACTCCGGGATTAACATCCCTAATCTCAGGTCATCACAATATCCCCCACTAAAAGAATTTCGTCCTCGAAATTAACACCGGTGTATCACGTAACACCCAGGCTACACAACAATATGAAGCCATAACCTCGATTCTTGACCATATCAGGATCGTCTTAAAAACCTCGAGAATACTTATCTCACATCAAACTCTGAAACAGAGCGACATACCAAAATCCACACCAACTCATCACCCAAGAGACAAAACGTACCTCGATGCGGTTCATCCCAAAAGTCAGCCCCTCATGACTGCAAAACAACCAATACTTACGACCGTAGATCGGACAGTCATCCTTCGTTCTAATACCACTAGTAAGAACGCATCATGAATGACACCTCAACCGTGAGAACGTTGACTTCGTGTCAAACTCTGGAGTGGAATAGACTTCCAAATCCATCATAACGTCAAAGAGCGTCAGCACAACTCAACGCTAACAATCCAAAAGCAGTTAGTCAACTGAAACTGCAAGGATTCGAATCGCTCCCGATTCTATCGTAGATATCATTCAAAGACATCTCTATCATGACTCACGATGTCTAACACACATCATTACGAGGAAAAACACTAGCATACCACGATGTACACATACCAAACCTGGTTTCCACTTCCAAACCTCCTCCATCAAATGAGCAGTCGCATCATTGCAACTCAATTTGGGCAACTCACGGCCACAGATTCACACAAAAGACATCTCACAAGATGTCCACCCTCCGGATATTCCAAGGATCACATCCAGATCATAATCAAACCATCGAGACTCCACAGAGTTCAAATTCTGAAAGGACATGCAATAAACTCATTGCATCCTCAACGCTTGTGTCGACAACGACACCCAATAAATCCGAATTCCTGCCATCCCTTGGCAATCCTAGGATTTAACAATCCAAACTTGGGAAGGCTATCGCATAACTCGAAGGAAAACACCAACAAGGAAACACCTCAACCCACACAAGATAATCCCTCCTCAAAAGGTGTCAACTAACTTCACGATTGTTTCTCATAATCATCGTGCCATGGAGATTCCCAATCTCAAGGTGTTCAATATCTCTCATCAGAGATTTAGCCATCCAAAATAGCATAACTCTATGCTTGACAAAAAGGAAGTCAAAAACTAGCACCCGTACACTCACCGGTATACCTGCCTAAGCACTGACATCACATGCATACTCAATGCACTTGGCTCGGGTATCTACAACATACCCCTAAGCCCCAAACACAACTGTCAATTCTGAGTTATTCCCATCCAGAGGAGGATGATAATAGACGATCAACAACACGGCATGATTCCCAAAATCAACACTACACGTACCAACTTACCGAATCCTTCAAAGATTCCCAATTAGGTATAATACTACCTCCTTCCCCACAAGGGAAATGCTAACGAACTCGAGATCCACTAATCTCGAACCACCGTTCGGAAAAATTGGATATAATAACACCCATTGCATCCCAAGTACACGGGTTCCCTCAGATCGAGTCAACGACGACTTGATGACTCTCTTGTTGGCACTCCAACATTATGAGCTGTCCCAGACAAGTCTCTCAAAACAATAGAGGTATACACGTTTCAATGAGGCATGCTCAACCTCAACCTCAAATGACGTGGTGACTACTAAAGTCCACCATAATCCACATCGTATCACTTTACGATTTGCCAAACTTGATTCCAACGAGCAGTATCATGGCCCCAACAAGCACACTATATCATCACTACGATATCTGGCTAGCAAGGTGCTGTCTCCATAGGTTCATATCAAGCCCACCAACAAACCATAAGTTCCATCTCGGTATGCCATACCGTACAAACCGTTAGAGTAATGGGTCATCGCCCAACATATCTCTAAAATACCAAGCACAATGGACAACCCGGTGTCCTTGCTCACTTATGATACAATCATAGTCCGTTAAAACTTATCCCACACCCTCAGGGTGGGTGTAACCATGTCTACCCTACGTCACAACACAAGCGAGTAGTTTCCTCAATGACTACTCTTACCACCAATCACTTGGCCTAAGCCAAACTAGCGAGTATACCCAAGGGTATCATCACTCGAACAATAGGTCTCGTCAACTAGTGACCCAGACTCTATCATGTGCTCATCATTGGCACTCAAACCATACAACCTAATACATAACATAAATGTATTAATCAACAAAACGACGCTACACGTCTACATAAAACATCAACTATGTCATCGTCATCCCGTGACGGCATATGTCAACACATGACATTCAATTAACATTGTCAAACATACGACGGTACATGTCAATACACGACACCTATAATCTAATCGTCAAACACATGACAATATAAGTAAATCAACACATGATATCCACAATAGTGCTAAATAAACAGTAATATGCCATACCTCATTGCTAACAATATAGCGGCATACCTGTCCCCGTCATCCAACAGTGGTACGCAATCAGCACCCATCGCTCGTAGGTGGCGTAATCCAGCGTCATGTGCATAGCGGCATAACCCGTCGCTATAGAATCAGGGACATAATCCCTCGTCATAGAGTCAGCGGCATAAAACTTCGCTATAGACATCTGGCGGCATGAACCATCGCCCTAGATGTAGCGGAATGAGACATCGCTATCAATATATCTGGCGGCATGAACCATCGCCAATCAATATAGCGGAATGAACCGTCGCTATCAATATATCTGGCGGCATGAACCATCGCCAATCAACATAGCGGAATGAGACATCGCTATCAATATATCTGGCGGCATGAACCATCGCCAATCAATATAGCGGAATGAGACATCGCTATCAATATATCTGGCGGACATGAACCATCGCCAATCAATATAGCGGAATGAACCATCGCTATCAATACATCTGGCGGAATGAACCATCGCCAATCAATATAGCGGCATGAACCATCGCTATCAATATAGATAATGTGGTTGTTCCGGTCCTGTTATAGCAGCGGAATTTTAGGACCCCTCGCTTCGACATATAGCGGCATCATATGATATCCCTCGCTTCGACAATGACAGCGGCATGTTACCTCGCTTAGACATGACAGCGGCAAATATCATATTACCATCGCTTCATATGACAGCGGCAAGTACCTCCCTCGCTCGAATATAACAACTACCGGAACTTCCACTAGCTCCATGTACCTGCATCCAGGTTAATACCACAGTTCACAATATAAAGATCGATATCACTTTTCAATTATAACCACAATATTCCACAATAATCACAATATTCCACTTTAATCACTAGAATTGTGACTGTTCCGGTCCCAATACAACAGCGGAATTTTAGGACCCCTCGCTTCGACAATGACAGCGGCATGTTACTTCGCTCATTCATGACAGCGGCAAGTACCTCCCTCGCTCGGAGATATAGGCTACCGGAACATTCATCAATTCTACCACAATAATCAAGCACAACAGTTGATTCCATTATCACAATATATCACTTCACATATATCATCACATGTAAGGGTTCACTACCCACGATATACATAATCAAAGGTGTAACACGTTTTACCGTCCGAAGCCCGTACGTCTCACCTTTCCTGATTTTCCTACAAAATCAGATCCCTTAGCACATAATACATGAAGGGCCAGACATCACCATTAATGCCATCCCATCTCATGTTACACGATTCCTGCAATCACACTGATTAGCAACACCACTTTTCATATCATAAAAAGCACATAAACAACTAGTTGTGTCATACAACATTAATGCTATCATGCATAAGTATGTGCTATCAATAACTTCCTAGGCCCTTAACAGCCCCAAAGAGCTAACCACTGCTCTGATACCACTAATGTAAGGACCCCATAGCCCTTAACCCTTAATTAGTGTATTAGCCACTATGTGTGGCACGTGCTTTCAATAAAAAGCCAATCAACAAGCTCAGATGATACTTTACCATTGAATGACAACTACAAAATTTCTTTAATATTTAACATTAAGGTCATCTCTACCCACAATTTGACTCACATGTTCGCCCTTTACCATCCCCTTGGTGCCACTGTTTACATTGTGGGCTTTTATAAAAATTTGGGCAGAGTCTCCCCATAAATTGAGCTATCCCAAAACACAAGCACATCACATAATATAATTCCCGGCCAGGGAATACACAATACTCAACAGGATACTAAACACAAAGTAAATTCCCAGCCAGGGAAGACACCACACATAAGACGACAAAAGTGGGTTTCAACACCCACATAATACACTAACGACTCTCATATCATTAGCAATTCTACCACAATTGCATGCAACATATAATGAAAGAGAGAAAGGCTCATGCCTTTATATACAACCCATATACATGAATATCCGTGCTCACATGCGAGCATCATAAATGTGTATATAAACCTCGGGTGTATATAAGTACTCTATACGATACCGTGCTCCATCAAGCCCTGGTACCACGATCCTGTGAGTACATCCAATCAACAGCTCGAGCTCAGCTCCACAGCCATCGATGCACCTGTTCACCTGCCCCAACAGAGACAGCCCCCAACGGGGTGAGCATACCAATACACAAAATCTCATAATCACAATAATGAAATTCATAATTTACAACACAAGTAAATATTAATGAATTTTAAATGATACTCCCTGGATGGCAACATCCTCATCCGGGATTCCGTGTACTGTCCCTGTTCTCACAATCATCAAACTCATCAAATCTCATAAATCAGTAAATCAACACATTGATTTAACTCATAGCATGCCTGATTCTCAAGTATCAATAATTAATGATTCCAAATTCATTATACATGCAAACATGGATATCTCGATATCTAATACTGATTTTCAACTTTGCTACCAATCACAGATAGCTCAAATGCCTAGCATTTATTTTACAAATTCTCTATTTCACTTAGACATCTCACATGTCTTTCAATGAATACATGATCCCACGATCATTCTCAGGCATCTCAAATGACCTATCCTTTATTTTACAAATTCTCATTTATACTTATACATCTCACATGTCTTACAATAGTCACATAAACCCAGTACCCCATACCTCTTATAAGGTCATACTACTCTAGTATTAAGCACACTTGTGGCAGCGATATCAAGACTAGGTCGTTCCATAGTCATATCGACACATATATATATATATAGCCATACCCACAACCATCTAATGCAATTACAGCACATTATGCATTTCACAATTTGCTATCACATAAAGTAATGCTCGTACGTCGCACGTACCTTAAATCTCCGAAGTCCGAGCCAAACCTTGCTCGAGTTCCATGCTCCGAGGAACGATGTGCTAACACGATAAATTAATTCACAATTAATTACGATCATGCAACCCATGCTCAAGCACACCCATAACCCTAAAAAATATTGTCAACACACGACAATAAATCATTATCGAAAATTGCTCAAGAATTCCCCACAAATTTTCGAACCTTCACAACACAAATCGAACCCAATCAAACACCATAATTCATCTAAAATATGAATTAATCAATCAACAACATGAATAATCGCCCCACATGCCAAAACCCCCAAAATCCGAATTCAAAGCCCTAAATTCGAATCCAATTCCTCAATTTCGAACACAAACAAGCATCATAATGCATCTAAACATGAATTAATCAATTACTAACAAGAATCATCACTCCTTGTCAAAAGCCCCAATTTTTCGAACCCTAACTCACGAAATTAGAGCTGAAATTCGAACCAAATGCAACAAATATTTCGAACCACAGAAGTCTGAAATCATCGACTCAAAAACAGCTCACAAACACCCCAAAAACACCAGAAAAATCATACCAAAAACATACCAAAATCGAGCCCCAAAAATCGGATGAACTCCAGTTTTCGAACCCTACGCTTTCTGCAGAAATCCGAGCTCAAATCGCGACCAAACTTCAAATTGTTGGTATGGATAGGAGCGCCTGGAAGAGACGATTCCAACGGCGGGTGGCACGCGCCGAACGGCGGCCGGACGGCGGCGGGCGAACGACTTTTACGCGCGGGGGTCAAAGGGGATCGAGAAGTGCGCGGGCGGGAAGAGAGAGAGGAGGTGGGGAAAAATGGTTCCGATAATTAAAATCTCGGGTTCAACTGGTATTTATAGCAAAAATACCCCGAAATACTAATATCCCCACAAATACATAATGATTCATTAAAAATCATCTGTTTTCAAAAACTCTCTCTCTAACACAAAACCCCCTACCGGTGCCCACACCAAGCACCCGAGATTCCGAGTCACACTAAAAACCCAACTTACAGGTTTTCACCGAAATGAGAATACGATCTCAACCTCGGGATCCAACGATCCCAACTACTCAAATAGACGAGCCCGGAGGGCCCAACACCTCGATTAAACTCCAATTGCCACGTAAAACCACTTTAGGGGTTATTAACACTCCGGGATTAACATCCCTAATCTCAGGTCATCACAGGAAAGAAGGAATACGTATCGTGGTAGTTATATTGTTCGGAAGGCCTATAACTCCATAGAAGTAGTCAAAGGAATTACTGCGCTTTTACAATTGTTTGATAATTAATCTTAGATAGGGATATCAAGATTAATGTTAGATAATTACTTCTGCTTAACACCCGGGAGGGGGAGTAGAAACAAATAAGAATTCTCGGCTAGTAAACTAGGAAAACACGACATAGTGGATAGTTGAGTGAAGTCGAACCTCTAGAATCCGTTCTCATTGATTTTCTCCACTTAAATTACCATATTGTTAATCTTTTATTTTATTTTAGTAGATTAATTTAATAATATTGCTATCGGTTGTCTAAATAAAGTCGAGACTATTCTAATTACAGTACTTGGTGTAACTTAATTTTCAATCCCTGTGTGTTCGACATCCGTATTTTAAAATTCTATACTAAAACTTGACACCGTACACTTGCGGTACGTTTCACACGCAACATCGCCACACCTCACTGCCCAAAAATGAACAAGCCGCGATCGCCTTATCGCGATCGATCGCCGCTACTATTCACCGTCTTCCAAAATCAGTATCATGTCGTGATCGATCGGCACCAAGCCGCGATCGATCGCGACCTGCGGGTTTCCGAAAAATTCGAACTTTAATGGTGTTTTTCACTCCCAAACTCAAAACCAACACCCCATACTACCTCAACACCTCAAATACACCATTTAAAACCCATATAAACTTCAAAAACTCAACTTTGGATTTTTATCAAAAACCCCAAATTCTCAAATCCAACCCAAAACCCAACCATTTAGCACAAAACTATAATCAAATCGAAGCTAAAGGTGAGGAGAAGAAGATTACCAGCCTTTCTTCAAGAAATCGGGCTCCCAAAACGAGCCCCCATCGATTTTTGCTTCCAAGAGGAGAAGAGGGAAGGGTTTGGGGTGATAGAGGCGTGAGGGAGATGAGAGAGGGAAGTGATTCCTTATAATGACGGAATACCGAGTCTATTTGGTATATATAGCTCCAAAGCTCCAAAATACCGACTCCTCCACAAATACATCATGATTCATTAAATATCATCTGTTTTCAAAAATCATCTCTCTAACCTCAATTCTCATTACCAGCCCCAGTACAAAGTACTCCGGACCCCAAATCCCACCAAAGACCAAATTCCAAGGTTAACACCACGACGAGAATACAATCTCATCCCTTGGATCCAAAGACTCCAAATATCGGATTTAAAATCCCCGAGAGTCTCGAAACGGCAATTAATTCATAATTGCCAAAATCAAAATCCATTAAGGATAATTACCACACGGGGATTAACACCATTAATTCCCGGGTATCACAATTATCCCCCACTAATAAAATTTCGTCCTCGAAATTTTCACGGCGTACTCCACGTATCGCCGAGACCACAAAAACCCAACAGATCTACATCGCCGAATCATGAACAATCATGAACGACACTTCAAACGTGAGGACACCGACCCCGCACCAAAATCCGGAATGGAGTAAACCTCCCAAACCATCATAAACTCAAGGGAAGACGTCAGCATTCCCGATGCTAACCATCTCAAAGCAGTCGGCCAACCATAACTTCTAACCAAACGAATCATTCGTGATTCCAAAATAGATATCGCCCCAATGATATCTCCAAGACTTAGTCACCGATGTTAAACATACATCGTTACCAAAGTGACCAATAGTACACAACAGTGTATCTGAACAACATCCGGTTCCCAATTTCCAAATCCATCTCCAAAGATGTCTACATCCGTGTGTTCCAAGAAATCACATCTTGGTCCCAACACACTATCGAGATTCCACAAGGTCTCAAGTTCTCAAAAGGACATGCAAGAACAATCAATTGCATTCCCGCCATACGTGTCAACCACGACACTAAACAAATCCGAATCCTGGCCATCCCTCGTTTATCCTGGGATTCAACAATCCTAAAATAGGGAGGCTATCGAATTAACCAGCAAGAATTACCATGGTCCCAAAACACGACAATCCATTCTCAGGGGAAGTCAACAGGACCTCACGATTATTCCTCAGAATACATCGTGCCATCGAGATTACCAGTCTCAAGGTGCCACATTCTCACCGGATATCCATTCATCAAAGCATATAAATCCGATGCTCGACGAGTACCGAAATACGGGCATTCGTATACACATACATGCCCAAGTACCAACACAACATGCATACTCAATGCAATAGACTCAGGTATCTCCAAACATACCCAGAGTCCCAAAAACCAACTGTCAATCCCCAGCTATTCTCACCTCGCGGAAAATAATGATTGACAAACCAAAATTAAAGGGTGTGATTTCAGCATCAACACCACACGAACCAAATCAACGAATCTCCTAAGAGATTCAACCGGTAGGTACATCAATACCGCCTTCCTCACAAGGAAAGTGTCATGAATCCATGACCCTACAACCTCGAACCACCATTCGGAAGACCTGGATATATTTATACCAAAATATATCCCGGAACCCAGAAATACACAACTGGTTAGAATAGTGCATCAATGCCACTATTACCCAATCAAAACCCGTATATGCCATGTAAACACATCCAAACGATGCTCTGTACTAATGCCATAGTACTCCACAATCGAGCACTCTCCGGAGACATCTCCTCAAACGTCTCACCGAGGTAAGAAATCCATTACTCGGTCCAACACCAGTAATGCTTACCATGGCTTATTTACAATCAATCCACGACCGATGCAAGCTGTCTCCAAGACAGTACAATCCAAATAATCTCTCCAAGAGACAAAATCAATATAGTAGTGTTACCCCACTAACTATATCCCACATTTCCAATTGTGACTCCCGTTGCATTCCACATGTAAGGATGCTCAGCCAGAGCTAATAACGACTTGTTGACACTCACGTTGGTACTCCCAACAAAATTGAGATGTCCCATAACAAGTCCTTAACATTGACGCATAAACGTCCCTGTGAGGCATTCCCTGCCTCAAACCTCATACAACATAGAGACTACAAGAGTCTATCATCAACCCCTTATCGTATCGCCGTACGACTCACCAAATTCAGTTCCAGCGAAGCAGTGTAATGGCTACAACAAGCATACTATATCACTGCAACAATACCTGGCTAGCAATACGCTGCCCCCATAGGCTTGTACCAAACCTATCAACATGCCATACGTTCCGTCCCAGTATGCCTGATCGTACAAGCCATTAGAGTAGTGGGTCATCACCCAATATTTCTCTAAAACACCAAAGCATAATGGACATCCCGGTGTCCTTGCTCAACCACGGTGCAATCCTAATCCATTAGGACTTATTCCACACCCTCAAGGTGGGTGTGACCAAGGCTACCACACATCACAACCACAAGCGAGTAGTTTCCTCAATGACTACTCTTACCACCAATCACTTGGCATTAGCCATCCCAGCGAGTATACCCAAAGGTATCACTACTCGACAAACATTTAGCTCTATTACATGATGCGGTACACTCACCGGTACAATGCATCCAACAATCCATCGAACAAACCTGCTTGGCGTAACAGTCTCGTCAACCAGTGACGTAGACATCGCCTTGTGCCCATCAACAGCACACGAACCATATGACTAAATACGTACACCCAGACGTATTATTCGTCAGCACGACGCTACACGTCTACATAGAATATCCGCTATGTAATCGTCATCCCGTGACGGTATATGCCAACATATGACATCCCCAATCCCATCGTCAACTCGTGACGGTACATGTCAATACACAACATCCACATTCTCATCGTCAAACACATGACAGTATATAACAACACATGGTATTCACAATAATGCTAGTAAAACCATAATACACCATACCTCATCACTAACAAGATAGCGGCATACCTGTATCCATCGTCCACCAGTGGTACACAAGCAGCAACCATCGCTCGTAGACGGCGTAATCCAGTGCTACGCACATAGCGGTATAATCCATCGCTATGGAATACCCGGCGGCATAAACCATCGCCAATAGAATAGCGGAATAAACCATCGCTATGAATATCGGCGGCATAAACCATCGCCAATAGAATAGCGGAATAAACCATCGCTATGAATACCCGGCGGCATAAACCATCGCCAATAGAATAGCGGAATAAACCATCGCTATGAATACCCGGCGGCATAAACCATCGCCAATAGTGTAGGGTCTTCTGACCTTAACATGCTTATAATAACATATTATGGACTAAACATGCATTAATAACATCTTAGGGTTCCGGTTGTATCCTTGAGCTAATAGGATTACAGGCCAAAAATAAAATTAATCAAAAGCTAATTAGTTACATTCTCGATAATGAATGTTAAAGCTATAGATTTACACTACTCCTAGAGTAGAGACTATTCAAAAATCATGTATCCTAAATTCTTTCATACTCCTCATAGCTCACTGCCTCAACCCGACCTTAGCCCTTCAGTCCAAAAGTGTACCTACAAGGACAACCCATCATGAGCATATACATCCTTACTTAACATCATAAGGTAATGGCATATAAATAAATGCATGAAATAATCGTTAACATATACTTCTTGGTTAATCGCATTAATCCTCTTTTGTTGTCCCTGTTTCATATTCATGCATGTAATCATTAGTTCATGACATAAATGATTAAAATCGTACTTCACTTATATGCCCATAATCAAAAATGTTAATTAGAAATGGGAATGTTTGGGCCCTGTTATGTCAGCGGCACAATTGGCCCCCTCGCTCGGCATATAGCGGTACTGTGATACCCCTTGCTACACCTTGATAGCGGATGTATCTCCTCGCTAGCTATGTCAGCGGTAAGTACCTTCCTCGCTTGCCCATAACAACCACCGGAACACTCTACCATTCCCAATAACATAGTTTAACATACATCATCATCATATCATCTTTACTTATCATTGACCTCATAACATCTTTACTTATCATAAACATCATAGCATCATTATATTACATAATTACTTATGCAATCATTGCATAGTCATAGTATAGAAGTGTGTTTTACCGTCCGATGCCCGTACGTTTCCTACGTACCTTAATCTCAAAAGTGGAGAAGTTGAAGAACTTTATCTCCTTGAAGTTGTGGGTATCTGGGATGGTTCTACACAACCATACAAATCGATATTAGAAGCCAATTATAGTCCAATATCCAAAAAAATCCCACAAAATAACAAAAAAAACACATTTTTGCATCTCGCGATCAATCGCCTCCCAGGCCCGATCGATCGCGAGATCATACTGGGCGATTCTAAAATTTTCAGCCCTTGGCGATCGATCGCCACTTTTGGCGCGATCGATCGCTAGCCTCACCGATCGATCGCCCAAATGTGGCGATCGATCGCCAAATGCTACTGGCGCGTACTGGTTGTGAGCGATCGATCGCCAAAAATGGGCGATCGATCGCCGCTGCCTGTGCGCGGAAAAAACACCATTTTTGCACCTTAACTTCTTCACCAACCTCAACAACACTTAAACCAACAACCCAAAAACATAAAAACACTTCATACCTTCATTTAACATCATTGAACAACCAAAAATCCTACACCCATCCAAAAATCATACCAACCCAAAATAAACCCATTTCAAACAATCAAAAACCATTTCAAAATCAAACCAAACATCATAAAAACTTTAGGAAGGGTTCCATACCTCTTGAGGACTCCAAATCCTACCAAAAATCTCACAAACAAAGGTTTTGAGAAGATTTCTCCTTCCTCTTTGGCTCAAATTCGAAAATGTGAAGTGGGTAGGGTTGGGGATGAGATTTGGGGGAATTAGTAAAGTGATTGATAAAGGTGGGGGGTAGTGGGGTAATGGTTATAAAGGTTAATTAAAAATGTACCCCAACAATTAACATGGTGTATAAAATACCCAAACATGGTATTTTAAAAGCATTTTACAAAAATGCCCGAACTCTCAATAACTTCATATCTTCCACATAATTATCAATCGACATAATTAAATCATGTTAACACCTCATTCTCCAACATGCATAACATGTACCCTGAATGCAACCCCCAGGTCACGCCTATCATGTGACTAAGCATTTCATCAAGATAATTAATTCCAACACGTAAATCAATTATCACCAATATTCATCATATAAACATAATTAATGCCCAAATTGCATATAATTATTTCGGGGACTACCCAACACTTTTAGTTGAGGAGAAGAAGATTATCAGCCTTTCTTTAAGAAATCGGGCTCCCAAAATGAGCCCCCATCGAATTTTGCTTCCATGAGGAGAAGAGGGAAGGGTTTGGGGTGAGCGAGGGTTGAGGGAGATGAGAGAGGGAAGTGATTCCGTATAATGACGGAATACTGAGTTTATTTGGTATATATAGCTCCAAAGCTCCAAAATACCGACTCCTCCACAAATACATCATGATTCATTAAATATCATCTGTTTCAAAAATCATCTCTCTAACCTCAATTCCCATTACCAGCCCCAGTACATAGTACTTCGGACCCCAAATCCCACCAAAGACCAAATTCCAAGGTTAACACCACGACGAGAATACAATCTCATCCCTTGGATCCAAAGACTCCAAATATCGGATTTAAAATCCCTGAGAGTCTCGAAACCGCAATTAATTCATAATAGCCAAAATCAAAATCCATTAAGGATAATTACCACACGGGGATTAACACCATTACTTCTCGGGTATCACAGTATGAACCATTATAGGATTTGGTTTGGTACATGGTTAAACATACAACTAAATGATATTGGTGTGCTATGTGTACATGATTTGAAGAGATAGGAACCAAAAGAAGATCATGAGTTACACATGCATTTGAATTTGAGAGTAATATGACATGTATTTGGTTTGAGTATGGGAAGAGTATATTAAACTCAAATCAGATTTATTAACACACACTTTACCTTAAAACACCTACAACTCTCTACACACACTCCCTATCAAACCCTTGCTTTCTCTTGCACTCTTGTCTTGGACTTGAGCTTGGAATTAAGGAAAAGCTAGTAGCAGCTATATGTTGATAAATTCATGTGTAACTTTAAACCTTGTTGAAAGATTAGTGAATCCCTTATTTTGACTTACTTAGGGGTTTAT
Source organism: Haberlea rhodopensis (assembly GCA_907163345.1). Lineage (NCBI taxonomy): Eukaryota > Viridiplantae > Streptophyta > Magnoliopsida > Lamiales > Gesneriaceae > Haberlea > Haberlea rhodopensis. Next base: position 108,998 of record CAJQUN010000779.1, on the reverse strand, counting down.
GTTTTTGTTTGAAATTTAATTGCATGGGTAAGACAACTGAATAAAAGGAGAAGTAATAAACTCATGTAAAAATAGAACATGTATTGAATGATTATAAAGACTCTTAGGGTGTGTTTGGTATGGATGATAAGGGGTGATTAAGATTTTAATCACTCACTTATCATGTGTTTGGTAGACATGATAAAAAGTATGATAGTCCGTTCGGCCCGCTCTCGGCCCGCACTGTACATATTGTAATCCTTCATATGATGGTTAAATAATACCATGTGAAATTGAAGGATATTGGTGGATTATATTATTTGCCTATAATATCCTTGAATTTAAAAAAATTAGAAATTATAAAATTTAATAACATTTAAATATAATCTATAATATGAATAATATTATAATTATTAGTAATATTTATTATTATTAAAATTAATATTCAAAATTTTTTATTATTATTTAATTTTTACGATAATTATATTATTTTTTAATTTTAATTTTTCTATATGCTATTAATTAATATTCGTAGTTATTTTGATCTATATTTGGATATAAAAAAAAATAATGAAAATCTAAATATTAATATAATATATTTAAATTTATTATTAGAATAATTTTAATAAATTAAAACAATAATTTTTTAAATTATTTTCCAATTATTTTAAGAATAGATTATTATTTACTACAATTTTCACAATTATAGAAATTTATTTTTTATTATTTTCTCTTACTCTTATTATTTATATTTTATTTTATTTTTAATATATTTTATATTAACTTATTATTATTATTATTCGGTTTCTAATAAGTTATTTCATATTATAAATTATTATTATTATTAAAATAATAGTTTTTAAGTTTTATGTTTATTTATTTATATAATTAAAATAATATTTTTGAATTTATTAATTTAATATATCTAAATATATTATTTTATAAAATATATTTATATTTATTTAATTATTTATTCAATTAAATAAAAATATGATATTATTTTGGTCTTTATAATATCTTAGTAATTTTTAATATATTATGGGGGTATTTGGTAATTGAGTCAATACACAAAAATAATCCATCATTTTAAAATCATACCAAATATCATATAACTTATCACATAATATTATTTTATCCTCAACTTTATCTTTCTAATCATTCTTATTATTTATCATTCATTTATCCCATCCTACGTACCAAGCGGTACCTTAGTTAATATGAAATGATCTGGACATAAGATATAAGATTGACATACGACATTGGAGTATGTAAACTTAACTAAATATAGGTAAGGAATGAGACTTGAAATGCATATTAGGCTAAATGATGCACTTTAATGATAAAGTGATATCTTGTGATATCCCCGAAATGATTAATTGCAATTTGGTGCATTAATTGTGTTTATATGATTAATTATGTGGTAATTAATTATGTGTTGGAATTATTATGTTGAAATGCTTAGTCACATGGTAGATGTGATCGGGTGGCATTTCAGGGCCCATGTTGGGATTTACTGTTGGAAGCATGATTTATTTGCCTTGGTTAGCAATTAATTAGAAATCATGTGTTTAATTGATATTTTGGTGCATTTGGTTTAATGCTTTGGAAAATATCATGTTGGGGTGTTTTATACACCATGGAATTCTTTTGGTATATATTTTAATTAACCCAACTTTATATCCCCAACCCCACCTTACCATCCATCACTTTTAACTTTACCAAAATCAAATCCACAAACCCTTCCTCCTTCCAATTTTCGAGCTCAAGCTTGGGGGTGAAGAGAAACCTTTCAAAAATCTTGATTTGTGGAGATTGTTGGGTGATTTGAGGTCCCCAAGAGGTATGGATACCTCATGGTTAATTTTTGTAAGGTTTTGTTTGAGTTTGGTATGTTTTTGAAGGATTTTGAAATGGGTTTGTGTTGGGTTGTTGTGGGTTTGGTTATATGTTGGATTTATACTTGTTTTGAAGTATATTTTGGAAGTTTATGTTGTTATTTGAGTTGTTGGTTTGATGGTTAAATGTTGGAATGGGTTGGAATGGTTTTGAGGTGCAAAAATGGAGGTTTTTCGGGTAACAGGGGTTGGCGATCGATCGCCCATTCCAGGCGATCGATCGCGCCCAGGCAGTGGGCTTTTCAAGCATTTGGCGATCGATCGCCACTCTTGGGTGATCGATCGGCGGGACTGGCGATCGATCGCGCCAGGGGTGGCGATCGATCGCCGAAGGGTGCAAAATTTTGGTTCTCGGACAGTGAGGTTTGGCGATCGATCGCCGTGATGGGCGATCGATCGCGAAGGCCAAACTATTGTGTTTTTGGATTTTTTTGTAGGATTTTTGGTATTGGACTATTATTGGGTTCTAATATTGATTCGTGTGAATGTGTAGAACCATCCCAGGTGGCAACACAGCCAAGGCATTGAAGTTCTACCATATCCTATATTTTGGAAAGGTACGTAGTGGACGTACGGGCACCCCAACGGTACATGTATCTTATATACTTATTGTTATGCATTGTGGATGCAAGTATATATGTGGTATTGCATTGTGGATGCAAATACATGTTATGCATGATGTTTATAGATGCATATGATTATTGGTGCACATCCCATGAGTCGTGGTCATCCCTTGATGATTTTAATGCTTGCCGCTATTTGGTTTGGTTCCGCTAAATGTGAAGCGAGGGGTGGGAGCGCCGCATGTCACATTTGAGCGTGGTTATCATATAGGGCGAGGAAAGGGTATTTGCCGCTCAATGAGAGGCGAGGGGTGGGAGTCCCGCAGTCCATTGAAGCGAGGTTATCCTATGCCGCCTATATGTAAATAAGCGAGGGGCATTAAAATACATTGTGATGGACAGACTAGGGATTGGTGATCAGTATTTGGTATTGATGAACTGGTATATGTCATGACATGTTTAGACCATTGAAAATAATCTATTGATTATACTCATGAGTTATGGTACAGGGACAACCAAACGGGAAGCGTTTGAAATGCATGGGAAAAACAGGAAGTGTTTTATTATGATTATGCATTTACGCTTTATCTTCATATTGTGTTGAATATGAATGATTATTATTGCTCATGTTTGGGGGTTGTCCTTGTAGGTACACGTTTGGCATGATAGAAGGGCTAGACGGGTTGAGACAGTGAGCTTGAGGATGCTTTTGTGAATTGAAGGACATGATTGTTTTGCCTAGTGTCTACTCTAGGAGTAGTGTAAAACTAGTTGATAACATTCATTTGATGGGGAATGTAATTAATCAATTTTTGGTAGTCCTTATTTTTGGCATGTAATGCTTAAGCTCATAAACTCAACACGTTTATCATTTATATTAGCTCTATTATGCCTTGATTCCGCACTTAAGGATTAGGGTCCTTACATATCTCTTGAACAATAAGGGAAATATGAATACCTTAATGATTATACTTTGAACTAAATCACCTAAATGTGATGAACAAGTTGAGATAGATTGTTGAAGCAAATTATTAAGACTCAAGTGCCTTGATAACGAAACAAAGGAAATAAAATAAACAAATCTGAAGTAGTATGCGTATAATTACTTTCTTTTAACAATTTAAATGACATAGTATAATGGAGTGAATATTTGGAATTGTGTAGATTTTATTATATTCCAGTACCAAAATGTCATTGATGTGATCGAAGATATCGGATTTGGACAACTAAGATAGGTATGTTGCGATCGGTAACATACGACAGATATCTGTCTTATTTGATACATGATTTGCTGAACTTACGTGAATTACATTAAATTACTTGGGTATGTGAGTTAAATTGAATTATGAGCATTCATAGCATTTATAATTGGCATATCGATGTATGAAAATAAATGTTTTGTTAACACACATCATTTTGATAAATATACATCGATATATGATATACACATGAGATTGCATGACATATTGAGTTGCATATGTCATATTATGCATAGATGATTCATGGGCATATCCTTTTGATCTATCCATTTCTTTGATATCCTTGATGAACTGAGTTTATTTACTCTGAGTGTCGGGGACGACGGACACGGCGATGACAGGCAGTCACATGCATTGCTACCAGACCTAGACACGAGGGATAACGAGCACAACACATGATGATTCTACTAGCGCAAAGTGTGTGTGTTGTTACCCTCTGCTCGAGCTTGATGTTGATTGTTGATACCTTTCTTTGGACTCCAATTTGATATCTTGAGATTCAATCCTTTGTACATTACATGCATTGCATTACATTGCACTGCATTACATCACATATCACATTTTATAGATACATGTTGTAATTACTTGATAGTTTCATATTGGGCTTTGGCTCACCCCGTGGGGGGCTGTTGTTGTCTTTGTGTGTGGGCAATGATAGGTATTACAGGTGCCAGGATCCCGAAGAGGGACTACTCGCTGGAAGTCTTACCTGAGGTTGTTTTCTTTTATCTTTTCCCAGTCGTAGGATAGTCAAAGTGAATCATTTTCATCCATCTAACTAATGATTAATTTAGCTCCAACCCTCGCACATGCAAACACTGTAAATGCACTTGCACATATAAAGCAGCATATGTCCAACCATGCAGCAAGATTTTCGACAATATGGTGTTCTAAAACCATACAAATTCATACCATAAATCATCGAACAATTAAAGCTCAAAAAGAAGGCTAAATTTCAAATTAGAAGCTGGAAAAATTCGAAACTCACAATTTCCCCATTTCGTGAACAGTAACTGCGGACATGCATGGTAATTCCCAGCGGCTCACGGCTGCGAGAAGGGTGGCGACCGGAGGGGAAGCGTCGGTCTAGGTGAGGGGAACGTTTCGCACAATTCAATTCAAACTAATTGATGGTCAGAAGATGAAATCGAACAAAAAAACGTTAAGAAAACTCAACTCGTACCTTTCAGAGCTAAATCCGACGATTTAGTGATGATGCACATTATTGCCTGGTATGGAAAGTTGTGACTGAGAGTGGAGAACACGGTGGTGGGTTTGGTTCGCCGGTTGGTGGTCAAACGACGGCGATCGCACGACGTTTATGGGTGAGGGTCGAAGGTCACGAGCGGGAGTGCAGAGTGATCGGGTTTTGTTCATGAAATTACACATTCTACTATGTGTTTCGAAAATGTCAAACATTACATATTAATAATTGTTTCTTGGCCCAGTTTTGTACATAGGAGTTATTTTACCAAGTCAAAAATATATCATGTTCCGATTAAATTTTCAGTTGACATGTATATTATCAATTTCACTTCTAAATAATTAATTCTCAAATTAATTATTAATAATTTCCTAAATTATATTTAATTAACATTAATCAAATATCAAGGCCTTACACATGTTGTTGACTGGGATGTGTTCAGACATCGCCTTTTGGATCATTATTTCTATGTTGCTGCAGGCAGTTGAAAGAAGATGAGTTCACTAATCTGAAATAGGGAACAATGAAGGTATCTGATTATGCTTTGCAGTATTCTTCATTATTGCATATCGCTTCAAACATTAAGGAAAAGATCAGACAGTTTGTGAAAGGCCTACAGCCTGAATTGTTTGATAGGGTTATTTCTAATAACCCTACTTCGTTTGAGGAGGCGCTGACGAGGGATGAAATGACTGAGATCGGAATTGGGGCCTATAAGGATGTAGGACGCTCCGAAACCTACATCAGACAGCATGAGACCTAGAGGGGATCAGTTTAAACCATCACGAGGAGGTGCATCTTCCTCGAGATTTGGTGGTAAGAAATTTGATATTCGGAAAGGGGCGAACGAGTTGCCAAAAGTCAGTCCCAAGGCAGCAATAGTAGAGGCTTGAGATGCGTTAATTGTGGAGGACCACTATAGACACAAACAGTTTGTTATGGATGTGGTAGGCCAGGACACATGATACGAGATTGTCCTGAAGCTGGAGGTAACAGACTAGAAGGAATGTGTCACAAAGTACAGTGCATCAAAGACCACAGTTTTACCTCGGACTGGTGGGGGGTAGAGAGCAGGCCGCCCAAGTTCAAGTCTATGCACTGAACAAGGAACAAGCAGAGGCAGCTCCTGGTGATGTGATAGCGGGTAAGTGTTATTATTTACTTAGCCGGCTTTTATATTAATTGATACTGGTGCCTTATATTCATTTATTGAACAAGCTTTTGTTGAGCGGTATCATATATGCTGGTCTCCACTGTTGATGCCTCTGTATGTCTCGACACCCATGGGAACTACTGTGATGACTTGACAGAGTGTGTCTGATTGTTCTATTCAGTTTGATGATTATGGAATACAGGCATATTTAATTGTGTTAGATATGACTGATTTTGAACTGAGAGAGTTGAAAACTCAGTTGCAAGATTTACTTGACAAGGGATACATACGTCCTAGTGTATCGCCTTGGAGTGCTCCGGTATTGTTTGTCAAGAAGAAGGACGGATCGATGCGACTGTGCAATTATTATCGACAGTTGAACAACGTAACGATTAAAAATAAATCTCATCTTCTCCGTATTGATTATTTGTTTGATCAGTTGCAGGGATCGATGATCTATTCTAAGATCAATTTGTGATATGATTATCATCAAATACGTGTGAGGGAAGGAGATGTGCAAAAGACAACATTTAGAACTCGCTATGGACAATATGAGTTCCTAGTTATACCATTCGGTGTGACTAATGCTCCAGCTGTCTTTATGAGTTTGATGAATAGAGTGTTTCAGGAGTACCTTCATCAACTTGTTATTGTGTTATCGATGATATACTGATCTATTCTCGGAGTGCCTGCTACTTTGGGGCTACGCCAAGAACTATTACAACGTGCACATTGTAGTAGATATAGTATACATCATGGAGGAAAGAAAATGTACAAAGATTTGAATACACAGTTCTGGTGGAAATGCATGAAACATGATGTACTTGAGTTTGTGAAGAGATGTCTTGTTTGTCAACAGGTGAAAGCAGAGAGACAGAGACCAGGAGTTGAATTGATTAGTTTAGAGATTCCTCAATGGAAATGAGAACATATTACAATGGATTTTGTAACCCATTTGCCAAGGAATTCTTCTGGCTCTGATGCTATTTGGGTAGTCTTTGAAAGACTGACAAAAGTAGCTCACTTCATACCCTATAATATGACGTTTACCTACTTGAAAATGGCTCAGTTATATATTCAAAATGTAGTGAGACTACATGGAATTCCAGTTTCGATTGTATCGGACTGAGATCCAAGTTTTGCTTCTCATTTTTGGGAAGGACTACAGTTAGCAGTGGGGACTGAAGTACGATTGAGTACAACGTATCATCATCAGACAGATGGACAGATAGATTGTACGATACAGATGCTTGAGGATATGTTACGTGAATGTGTATTAGAGTTTGATAACTCTTGGTAAGAGTCGTTGCCATTAGTTGAGTTCTCGTACAATAATAGTTATCAAACTAGTATACAGATGTCACCGTTTGAGGCACTGTATGGGCGACGATGTAGATCGCCATTGTTTTGGGATGATTTTGATCAGTAATCGATATGTGGACCGGATATGATACGTGAAATGGAAGAGAAACTGAAGCTGATCGGATTGAAATTAAAAGCTACTCAGGATAGACAAGCTGCTTATGCGAATAAGCTACGTAGACCGCTTGAATTCCAAGTTGGTGACAGAGTGTTCTTGAAAACCTCACCTTTTTCGAGGTTTGGTACGATTTGGTATGCGTGGAAAGTTGTCACCACGATATGTTGGTCCATATGAGGTGTTGCAACGTATTGGTACGTTGGCATATAGATTGGCACTACCACCATCATTGAGGGGTATCCACGATGTATTTCATGTTTTGTCGTTGAGGAAATACGAACCAGATTCGAATCATGTATTGCAACCGTCTGAAGTACAGTTGGATACAGACAAGTTAAATGAGGAACGACCGGTTAAGATCTTGGATAGAGCGAAGCGGAAATTGCGAAGTAAAGTAATACTAATGGTAAAGGTCTACTGGGACAGGCGGGGTGTCGATGAGGAAACGTGGGAGACGGAGCAGCATATGATGCAGTTGTATCATGAGTTATTTTCTGGTATGAATTTACATTTTTATTATATTGCTGGTGAGTATTTACTGCAATTTTGCGTATATGATTTTGTTTATTGCATTATTGCAAGAGGATTGTAGGATTGAGTATGTGTAATTTTGAGGACGAAATTCAATTAGTAGGAGATAATTGTAATGCCTCGATCTGATTTCAACATGTTTGATGTGATTATTTCGTATTTAAGAAATAAGTTGATATGATGTGGACTCGGGTTCGGGTGGAACCGAGTGTGCGTAATTGACATATAATGAAAAGAATAATGTTCATGTTGATGAACTAGTTGGAAATAATGAATTGATGAAATATATATATATATATATATATATATATATATATATATATATAACAAGGGAACTAGTCCATCTAGTTGGAATGAATCTGCATTTGAATGTTATACCCATTTCACATGAATTTGACGGCTTATGGGACACTATTTAATAACCATATTCAGATGATAAACTCATACTACACCATAAAACGCATAGCAATCTCTCTCTTGGATGAACTTAGCTTGGTAGCTTAGACAACTTGTCTTGATTGATTGGAAGTGAAGAACTTGGTAAGGATAGTAGGACTTGACTTGTTTTATGGTGTTAGTTGGTGTATGTCTTTGTTATGCTAATTATGAAGCATTGAAGCATGGTGATGTTGAAGCAAGAAACAAAAATGAGATTAGATGCCATGAAATAAGCTGTGTAGTTGAGGATACATGTTCCTAGTATGCTAAAGTATGATAGAGTATACAAGTATCAAGCTTTCAAGTTGCTTGTTGAGATTTAGAGTAGATTTCATGGAGATGAGTTCAAAAATCGCCATATTCTGAAAAGTTCAGACATCGGCGATCGATCTCTAGCTTTGTGCCGATCAATCGCCGAAACAAAGTGAAATTTAAGGCGGTGATAGATCAATCAAGATTTAGCGATCGATACCTGAAGTGCACCGATCAATCGCTAGAATGCCGTAGCATTTTGTATAAATCAGGTTTTTAATAGCGATCGATCGCTACAAAATACCCATCGATCGCTAGGGTTATTTATTTGGAGGGATCGATTGATGGGATTGACCAATCGATCGCGAGGTCAAGGTTATGAAAAAATGTTGTATTTTCTTGGTAGTTGTCTAATGGAATGGTTTATGACATTGTATATTGTTGATTTTCATGTAGCATTATCACAGGGAACATGGCAGAGAGGCGGTTAAATAATGACATCTGATTTTATATCTTTTGTATTACCCGACAGGTCTGAGTTCTGATTATGTGATGTTGCTTTTAAACGTTGAGATTGCGATATATGATTGTTGGAATCATAGTAGTATACATTCATGTTGTTGAGACATACAGTTGATGCCATGAGAGGTATGCTACTGTTGAGCATATGCTTTGGCATGAGATGTATGCTCTTGTTGGGCATATGCTTTGGTTGTTATAACAAGTGAGGTCGGAAATATGATATGTGCTGCCAATATGAGACGTGAAGGCTGAGCCACTGACATATTGAGCTGAGAGGCATATCATAGATGTCCCGTTATAACAGGACGATGGATGAGACATTTTACGATGTTAGTTATCGTATTGTGTCTTTTTATTGATATGGAAATGAGATGAGTATCTATCAATACTCATGTTGTGTGATAGTTTCTGTAGGGACTCATAGACGTGAGAGGACAGGATTGTGAGTCGACTTCTGCTGTGAACTGAACCACTGTTAGGATTTGAACATTTTGTACATGTAATGTATATTATGTCACGCTTTGGTAAATGTTGTACTAACTGACATAGTAAAACTCTTATCAGTGTGTCTTATTACATAATTCCAACTCATAATTGTTTAAGAATGTGATATATAATGGATTAAGTAGTGAGGACCACACATAGAACATCCACTGTCCAGAAACCACTATGAGCTCCGAGCTAGCTGGATCCTAGATTTCTGCAATTAAAGCGATGAAAGCATTGGTACCCAATCCTACTTGGGTCCAGACAGGATTAGCTCTTTCGGGACCCACACTTGGACAACCCTGAACATTTTGGGCCTGTGTGTTTCCTGAAATGTGTGTGCAGAAAACGGTGATGGTGTTCTAGGGCGTTTCGTGTGATATTGAGTGTATGCATGTTGTTTTGGTTTTTGATTCCTGTTTGGAAGCATGCATATCTTCTGGACAGGCATACAATTATGATACCAGTTAGGTTTTACCTCTCGAATTGCCTGACCAGTAGGCTTATGTCCATTATTGGACTTCTGCACTGGTCTAAGCTTCTCTACTGGCTTAACGTAACCAATACCTTTGTGTGATGCTAGTTTCTTAACGAGTATTGGCTTGATAGGCTCCATATAAAACTCACTTGGTTCATATATTGCGCAAGATATAACAAAGTTCATTGTTTGAGACTTGTTTTTCACCAGAAACAGTTGATATCGTGTGCTAGAAGCAATACTGTCATTGTTGATATAGCCTATGCCAGCAAGATTGCCAGCAAGCCGAACCGACTCTAGTATTTAGTCTTTCATAGCGGTTGATGTGTTCCATGTGCGAACCAAATTTATAAGTTTCTGGTGTGCGCATTTAACTTCGTCCTTTTCTTTTTCGAGTAAACTTACTTTGCCCTTAAGTATTCCAACTCCCTTGATTGTTCACAATCAAGTTTAATGTCCTGCTGTTCGAATGGGCTAGTATGTTCAGTCTTGTAGTTTTCAAAGGACTCATACAACTGTTGATACTCATTTATCATGTCCTGCAGTGTAGTGGTGAGTTCAATATGAGTGAATTCATAAAGATAGAATCAGTTACCTCACTGTCATCATTGGCCATGAGACAGTGGACTCCTTCATCTTCACTTTCGCTTGAGGAGCTTGACGATTCTTCTGATTCTGAGTATGAATCAACCCACTTACTCTTGTTCTTAGCAACAAGAACTTTTTGATCTCTATCTCTCCTGGATGATCTTTTTTTCTCCTTAGATTTCTTGTAGTCCTTAGAAGTCCTCTTTTGATCATCCTTATTTGATTTGGTACAAAAGGTGATTAAGTGTCCTGGTTAGTGACAGTTAAAGCAGACACAATCATCTTCTTCTGATTTGTACGTGAAGTTCTGCTTCCTTGGATAAGACTGATATGTCTTATGGCTCTTCTTCATAAACTTGCCAAATTTCTTGACGAACATCGCAATTGCATCAGTACTGTTAGGATCGGGGTAGTGTTTAGAAGGGGGGGGGGGGGGGTTGAATAAACACTAGATTCAATTTCGATTTTACTCGGGTTGCTGCAGACTGTTAAGTACTGCAGTAGCTTCTCAATATATTGCAAGTCAGCAGACACTGATTATAGTGCGGAAGACTTCTGCTGGACTTGTTAGTAGTAATAACTGAATGGTAAATTGCAGTAAGTAAATGACACAAGTATTGTTTCTGGAAGTTCGAAGCACAACGCTTCTACCTCTCCCCTTCTTCCTTTGCAGGAAGGTTACACTAGAAGACTTTGGTTTACACTTTACAGCATACAACCTTCTTAGGCACTCACACAGCTTGGCCTAAACTCCTACCAATCACAAATTCCTAATTTGTTTACAATGAATTATGTGACACTCACACAAGATATAAACTATTTAGCTTCGAGTGTTCTTCGAGCAGCAGACTCAATTGTAGTTAATCTGTCAAGATTACAGTAGTAGTTTTTTTCTGCTCTTGCTGAACCTTCTGAGAATATCAATGAATAGATTTGCTTTGATGGTGTTTTTCCTTTGTTTGATCAGATGGTTTAGCTAACCTCTTCATTCTTCACTTGGACGTATTTATAGACTCAGTGGTCTAACGACAACTTTTCTGTATTAGGAAGAGATCAGCTTTCCAAATTCTGATTGTCTTCTTTCCTATTTTGTTAAGCAACGGCTCTTTTATTCTGACGCTAATGGTGGCGGAGATATAGCAAGGTACGGCGCTCTGTTGTACCTTTGTCAGAATAGGTTGTATTTGTTTTGTCTTGTTGCTTTGTGCTCTTACTGGATAGTTAGACGTCTGCTAGCTTTCTTCTTTTCAAATGATCGCTCATTCTTCTGTACTCAGTAGATGTCTTTGTTCAGTAGATGACTATTCGGTAGATGTCTGTCCAGTAGTTGTCCATATGGTAGATGTCTGTCTTGTAGTTGTCCATCCGGTATATGTTTATCCAGTTGATGTCCATCCGGTAGATGTTTATCCAGTTGATGTCCATCCGGTAGATGTCTGTATCCAGTAGGTGTCTGTCCAGTAGATGATTGTCACCCGGTAGGTGTCTGTATCCAGTAGGTGTTTGTCACCACCAAAACTTAGAAATGTTTTCCCAATAATTTCCCCCTTTTTGGTGATGACAAAACTTCGTTCTGGAGACTCTAGCTTGATCATATGAACAACAACTTCTGTTAAGACTTTGAGACAAAACAAATGTAGACTTTGCAATTTGTTAGAATAGATAAGCAGACTACAAGTAGTAATCAAACTGAGTAAAAGAAGGAATATCATTTTTATATAAAATGAATTCTGATTACATGGTACATTTTACAAATCTTCAGCAAAACGTACATCTTACAAATTACATAGAACATCTTACAAGTCGTTCAACAGGCCTATTTTTACAATCTATCCAAATGGAGAAACATAGCCAGTATGAAATTATCCGAGCCAACTAGTTTCAGGGTTATTGACAAAGGGAGGGGGAGAGAAAGTGCATACAGAGAGGCTTAGAACGAAGGAAAACCTATAAAACTAACATTATCTTCAAAGTAGTCCTCTGTTCATTTATCAAGCTCTCTGTCTTCAATGAAAATTCTTTGTCTTCCCCCTTTTTGTCATCAGCATCCAAGCATCTGCTGTTCCAAATTCCAGGCTGGTGGAGAACACCAGGGCTGGTCCAAGAAGCTAGAGCTAGCAGACGTGGGTTAGATAAGTAATCAACCCATGTAGGGTTGATTTAGATAAGTAATGAACCCATGAATGTGTTGTAGAAATAGTTGCTAGACTAGTAAGAATATCAGTTAAGAGTAGCATAATTGATGAGTTGAGTTAGAGAACTTAGCATGCGATTTATAGTGAAAAACTAGCAAGTTGCAGTATGAAATGTCATATCATGCGTAAAGAAGTGCAGATAAAGATGGATAAGAATTGACATCACTATGAATATTTATGATAAACATTTAATGGTAAACCCAAAAAGACAATAAAAGTTACTGTTTTCTCCCTAGCCAATGCTGGGAGTAGTCACGGGTGGAGGGTGGAGTGTCAGCATGAGGTTGTCGGGACTGTGGGATCGTTGCTGGGAGGGAGGTCTTGACCGACTTGATGCTCCAGCTGCAGCAGATGAGCGTTGAGCTGGATTCTGTTCTCGTTGGTTCAGAGGAGCAGGTCTGCTGGACTCTGGTAGGCGTCTAGTAGTTTGAGCAGCAGCTGGTAGACTGTTGCTCAAATCTTGGATCTTTGAAGCAAAGGCCGCCTGCATAGTTGCCAATTGATCCGATAGGGCATTCTTGACATCCTCTATTTTATCTTCAAGGGCCGGTGAGGTGGCAGTATGAAGAGATTCATTCTGTTGAGTAATCTGAAGACGAGTCTGCCCTATCCGAGAGAAGGAATCAGCAAAAGCATCCACAACAAATGTTTGGAGCCTTGCTACAGTAGTCGTCAGACTGTTAAGATCTCGATAGACTTGCTGAAATTGGGAGTCAGTATGCAGCTGGTGGCTCCCAAGAATAAGAGTAGCTGTGCGTTCTTCCTGCTTTAGCTTGTTGACATCACTGGCCAGTTCAGATATAGCATTGGACAGATGCACCAGTTGATCAGCAATACTGGGTGGTCCTTCCAGAGGAATGTGTGATGAGAAATCGAAGAAATCCTCAGGAGGATCCTGTAAGGACCCTAGTTCCTTAAATGCGGATTAAAGGCGTAAATAAAATTTTAATGCATAAACGGAGTATAAAAGTAGTGTTGATGCCTTGAGCTATTAGATTACAGTGCCAAAATAAAGTTTCAAAAGGGATTAATTACATTCCCAACCAATGAATGTTAATCCTATAGCTTTACACTACTCCTAGAGTAGATACTATACAAAAGAATGTGCCTGCTACCAAAAGCACTCCTCACTAGCTCACCGCATCAACCCGCCTTAGCCCGTCCGACAAAAGTACCTACAGGAACAACCCCAAAACCATGAGCATGTATGTAAATCATATTCACAATAATATGATAGCGAATCGAATGCATAAATCGTAAATGCGATTCACTTCCTGTATTTAACACATTTAAAAGCTCCATTTGGTTGTCCCTCTACCACAATCATAATCAATGGATTATAAGACCGATAATTTATGTCATGACATGCACTCATTCCATGTATACCAATGGCCAGTCCAGTCTTATTATATCAGTGGCATAATACCCCTCGCGTTTACATGACAGCGGCATTAATACCCCTTGCTTCGACATATTAGCGGCATAATATCCCTCGCATCAACACGACAGTGGCATTATCCTTCGCTTCGACATGTTTGCGGCAAATATTCTTCATCGCTATAATATGACTGCGGCAAGTATTCTATCATCGCTTCGACATGAAGGCGGCAAGTATTCTTCATCACTGGAATATAATCTCGACTCACAATTACATGCAACCACAATGCATATCCAAACCATGTATGCAAGCATAATGCATAACTAAGACCATGTATGCAACCATAATGCATAACCAATTCAAAGCGTAATAAATACGTTTTACCGTCCGATGCCCGTACGTCTCACTACGTACCTTAGTTCCAAAAGTGGAGATATCGTGGACTTTATCTCCTAAGCTGTGTGGCCACCTGGGATGGTTCTACACATTCACACAAATCAAATTAGGAGCCAATAATAGTCCAATATCAAAAATTCCACAAAAATACCATATTTTGCCTTTCGCGATCGATCGCCTGTGACGGGCGATCGATCGCGAGACCTTACTGCCCGATTCTCAAAATTTCTGGCTTTGGCGATCGATTGCCACATTTGGCGCGATCGATCGCCAGCCTCGCCGATCGACCAAGAGTGGCGATCGATCGCCAGACACTCCAAACGCGCACTGCCAGCGCGCGATCGATCGCCTGGAACGGGCGATCGATCGCCAGTGTCTGTAACCCGAAAATTCACCATTTTTGCTCTAAAATTCCTTTCCAATCCATACCAACTCTCCTACCTTCAAACCAACAACATCAAACACATAATAACCTTCAAAATACACTTTAAACATCCCAAAAATCCAACATCCAACCAAAATAATACCAACCCAAAACAACCCATTTCAAAACCATTCAAAACCATAACAAACCCAATCCAAACACAACAAAAACAACAAGGAGGTATCCATACCTCTTGGGGACTCCATATCTCCCAACAGATTCCACAAATCAAGTTTTTCGAAGGATTTCTCTTCCACTTTTTGCCTAATTTCGAAAATGAAGAGGAGGAGGGTTTGGATGAGTGGTTTGGGGGAAAGTAGAAAAGTGATGGGTATAGTGGGGGGTTGGGGGTATAAGTGGGTTATTAAATTAAATTGTACTCCCACAATTTCCATGGTGTATAAAACATTCCAACATGATATTTCAAAAGCATTTTACCAAAATGCACCAAAATCTCAATTAAATACTTATATCACCAAATAATACAAACCATCACATTTAAACCATTATAACACCCAATTCCCAACATGCATAACATGTACCCTGAAATGCTCTACCGGGTCACGCCTACCATGTGACTAAGCATTTCACCAAGATAATTAATTCCAGCACATAATTTAATTATCACCATAATTAATCACATAAACGTAATTAATGCCCAAAATTGCATATAATTATTTCGGGGATATCACAATACTCCCCTACTTACAAGATTTCGACCTCGAAATCGCATGCACTTATCCAAACGAAACTGAACATAAATCACATACCAGAGAATAGTTCGGGGTAGTGCTGCACCATATGCCAATCATTCTCCCCCGTGGCCTCCTCGACACCCCTGCGATCCCACTGAACCTTGACCATCGGTATCACTTTGTTCCGAAGTCTGCGATCAGCCCTATCCAAAATCCTGACTGGTCGTTCCTCATAGGATACATCAGAATCCAACTGAACCTCAGAAGGATGCAATACATGCAACGGATCCGGCTCATACTTCCGCAGCATAGATACATGAAACACGTCTTCAATACCAGACAACGACGGTGGCAGTGCCAAACGGTAAGCCAAGGTACCTATGCGCTGTAAAATCTCATACGGTCCCACATAGCTCGGAGACAATTTACCACGCATACCGAACTGAACCACACCCCTGAAAGGTGAGATCCTCAAAAAGACTCTGTCTCCCAACTGAAACTCCAATGGTCTCCGCCGTTTATTCGCATAGGCTGCCTGTCTGTCCTGGGCTACCTTCATTTTCTGACGGATAACCTTTACCTTATCCTCCATCTCCCGAATCAGTTCGGGTCCTCCCACTGCTTTACTGGTCAAGTCATCCCAGTATAATGGCGACCTACAATGCCTACCATACAAAGCCTCAAACGGTGCCATCTTAATACTCGCCTGATAGCTGTTGTTGTATGAGAACTCTACCAAGGCCAAAGAATCTTGCCATGAGACATCAAACTCCAACACACAAGCTCGTAGCATGTCCTCGAGCGTCTGTATAGTACGCTCAGTCTGACCGTCCGTCTGGGGATGATATGCCGTACTCAATCTCACCTCAGTACCCATGCTGACTGAAGACCTCCCCAGAAATGAGATGTGAACCGTGGATCTCTGTCAGATATAATGGACACTGGAATCCCATGCAATCTCACTATGTCCCTGACATACAACTGAGCCATCCTCAAGTATGTGTACGTCATACTGTAGGGGATGAAGCCTGTCAATGATCACCCAAATGGCATCACAACCCGAAGTAGTCCTCGGCAAGTGGGTCACAAAGTCCATAGATATGTGTTCCCACTTCCACTCCGGTATCTCTAAGCTCCTTAGCTCGCCACCGGGTCTCTGCCTCTCTGCTTTAACTTGTTGACAGATCAAACACCGCTTAACAAAAGCGATCACATCACGCTTCATCCGCTTCCACCAGAACTGATCACATAAGTCTTTATACATTTTCCTCCCTCCTGGGTGGATACTGAATCGGCTACTATGAGCTCGCTCCAAGATTCCTCTACGCAACTCCGACGTACATGGAACTACCCATCGGTTACCAAGTCTCAAAGAACCATCCTCAGCCACTCTGAACTTTGATGGCTGTCCTTGAAGTGTCAATGATGTCCATCTCTGAACCTCATCATCTGTCCTCTGAGCTCTCCTGATATTCTCATAGATATCTGGCTCAGCCAATAAGGTCGATACCCAAACCGACGATGCGTCCACATCGAAGTCATAGCCCAGATGGCAACAAGAAGTCATCATAGCTGACAAATGCATGACATCCTCAGCAGTATTCTTCACCTTCCGACTCAAGGCGTCTGCTGTCAAGTTTGCTTTCCCCGGATGGTACTCAATCTCACAGTCATAGTCCTTGAGCAAATCCATCCATCTCCTCTGACGCATATTTAACTTCGCCTGAGTGAATAAGAATTTCAGGCTCTTATGATCCGTATATATGGTAAAGGATGTACCATACAGATAATGCCTCCAAATCTTCAGGGCAAAGATAATAACCGCCAATTCCAAATCGTGGACTGGGTACCTAGTCTCATGCGGCTTCAACTGCCTCGATACATAAGCCACCACATGCTTGTCTTGCATCAATACACACCCGAAGCCCTGTAGCGATGCGTCAGTATAAAGGACAAACCTCTTGTTCTCTGAGGGAATCACCAATACCGGCGCCGTCGTCAATCGGTGCTTCAACTCTTGGAAGCTCTCCTCGCAAGCTTCTGACCAAAATAAGGGTACTCCCTTTTGGGTCAACTGCGTCAGTGGCTTAGCAATCTTAGAAAATCCCTCGACAAAGCGTCGATAATAACCAGCCAGACCAAGGAAACTCCGAATCTCGGGCACAGAAGTGGGTGCAGCCCACTCCATCACAGCCTCAATCTTCCTGGGGTCCACTGAAATCCCACTGCTAGATATGACATGCCCCAGAAATACTACACTGCTCAACCAAAACTCACACTTGCTGAGCTTGGCATATAATTGGTGATCTCTGAGGATCTGGAGCACTGTCCTCAACTGTCTCACGTGCTCTTCCTCGCTCCGGGAGTAGATGAGTATATCGTCGATAAACACAATGACGAACTGATCCAGATAGGGTTGGAACACCCGGTTCATCAAGCTCATAAAGACAGCCGGGGCGTTCGTCACACCGAATGGCATCACTAAGAACTCGTAGTGCCCATACCGAGTCCGAAATGCTGTCTTCTGTACATCCTCCTCCCTGACCCGTATCTGGATGTACCCGGATCTCAAATCAATTTTGCTATAGAGCTTCGTGCCTTGCAACTGATCAAACAAGTCGCCAATCCTTGGGAGAGGATATTTGTTCTTCACCGTGGCCTTGTTCAGTTGCCGGTAATCGATGCATAAACGCATCGAACCGTCTTTCTTCTTCACAAAAAGAACCGGTGCGCCCCAAGGCGATACGCTATGGCGTATATATCCTTTATCAAGGAGCTCCTGCAACTGCTCCTTTAGTTCTCTTAACTCTGCCGGTGCCATCCGGTAAGGGGCACAAGAAATAGCGGATGTCCCCGGTAATAACTCAATCCCAAACTTGACTTCCCTTGCCGGTGGGAATCCGGGAATCTCCTCCGGGAACACATCAGCAAACTCCGCTACCACTGGTACATCCTCAATCCTCAACTCTTTACATTTTCCCTGACGTGTCCACGGCATAAATGAGGTAGCCCGTGTGTCCACGTTCCAACAATTGAGACATTTTGATTGCCGAAATCAATGGAATCTTCGCACGAGACCCGTTGCCATAGAAAGTCCACTGAACTCCCAAATGATATCTGAACCGAACTGTCCTCTGCCGACAATCTACCACTGCCTGATATCTGTTCAGAATGTCGTGCCCACAATGCAGTCAAAATCTGACATACCCAAAACAATCAAGTCTGCCCTTATCTCATTGCCCTCAAAATAAATGAGGCAGTCCATCAAAAGCTGATCAGCAACAACTTTCTTTCCGGTGGGTGTCGAGACCAATAGAGACGTGGGTAACGGAGACGTGTACATATGATGTCTCGCCACAAAGTCCGCAGACACAAAAGAGTGCGAAGCACCTGTGTCTATCAAAATAAAGGCGGAATATGTAAATAGAAGGCACGTACCAGCTATCACCTCCTCTGAAGCTGCATCGGCCTGCTCCCTGGTCAATGCATAGACTTGTCCCTGAGGTGGCCCCATCGCCTGTCCTCCCATCTGCCGAGGCACCATCGGCTGCCTCTGCTGAACTGTACAACTAGAAAACCTCCCTCAACCCTCCCTAAGATCCGTCTGTCCTTCCCGATTGGGACAACGTCGAGCAATGTAGCCCGACCTGCCACATATGTAGCACGCAGAACAGTCACGCATCAAATGCGGCCCTCCGCAAAAGTGGCACTTAATATCTCCAACTCTACTAGCTTGAGTTGGTCCCCCATAAGTAGATGCACCACTTTTCCGGTCCCCTTGCTTCCGGCCATCCGGCCGCCTTCCGCTAAACCGGGAAACAGAAGAAGTCCCTCTTGACTTGAAAGATCCTCCGCGGGGCCTCAGATTCTCAGATGTAGATCTTTGTGATGGAACGGGTGAGGGTATGGCCTCAGGATAAGCGCTCACCCCTATCTATGCTAACTCCACTCTAACAAGTGCATCATCAAAAGATGTCGGGTTGTTAGAAATAACCCGATCAAATAATTCCGGTCGTAGCCCCTTCAGAAAGTGCCTCATCTTGGCATGCCCGTTTGTAGCGATGTGTGGCACATACCTCAATAGTGATGAGTAGTGCATAGCATAATCCGAGACTGTCATGCTCCCTTGTTTCAAGTTCGTAAATTCATCCTCCTTAGTTTGCCTAGCCGCAACAGAGAAGTATCGGTTTAGAAACCGAGTCCGAAATAAAGTCCAGTCAATTACCATACCTTGGGCCCTCAATTCCATCACGGTCGTCTTCCACCACATAGAAGACTTCTTTGCCAGTTGGAATTCCGCCAATCTTAACCAAGCCGTCCTAGCACACGGCGCAGACAAAAATATCTGTTCCAATCTCTCTAGCCACTCTTCGGCCTCTTCCCCTGTTTCTGTTCCCTCAAACATGGGCGGGTGAAAGGTCAGAAACTGAGTCAGACTAAGCTCCCCTGGTAATAGCAACTGAGCAACCGGCTCCATGCCCACAGCAGGCGGAGGTAAAGTATTCGCCTATCCAATGCTAGCATTCACGCTCCCAACATCACCCACCTCTTCATTGAGATTCCCCACATTAATAGCCGCCATGCTGTAATACAAAGGTTAACAATAATTCCAAACAATATATATTTTATGCCGTTAGATAACATGAATGATAATAAGCATGTTAGTATAACAATTTATACACCAATATGCACCACGTGCATAAACATGCCCAAATGTAAACACCTTGTCAACCATGCTAAGACTACCCTTCACTCATTCCCGGGTTCTCTAACCACTGCTCTGATACCACTAATGTAAGGACCCTAGTTCCTTAAATGCGGATTAAAGGCGTAAATAAAATTTTCATGCATAAACGGAGTATAAAAGTAGTGTTGATGCCTTGAGCTATTAGATTACAGTGCCAAAATAAAGTTTCAAAAGGGATTAATTACATTCCCAACCAATGAATGTTAATCCTATAGCTTTACACTACTCCTATAGTAGATACTATACAAAAGAATGTGCCTGCTACCAAAAGCACTCCTCACTAGCTCACTGCATCAACCCGCCTTAGCCCGTCCGCCCAAAAGTACCTACAGGCACAACCCCAAAACCATGAGCATGTATATAAATCATATTCACAATAATATGATAGCGAATCGAATGCATAAATCGTAAATGCGATTCACTTCCTGTATTTAACACATTTAAAAGCTCCATTTGGTAGTCCCTGTACCACAATCATAATCAATGGATTATAAGACCGATAATTTATGTAATGACAGGCACTCATTCCATGTATACCAATGGCCAGTTACAGTCTTATTATATCAGTGGCATAATACCCCTCGCGTTTACATGACAGCGGCATTAATACCCCTTACTTCGACATATTAGCGGCATAATATCCCTCGCATCAACACGACAGCGGCATTATCCTTCGCTTCGACATGTTTGTGGCAAATATTCTTCATCGCTATAATATGAAGGCGGCAAGTATTCTATCATCGCTTCGACATGAAGGCGGCAAGTATTCTTCATCACTGGAATATAATCTCGACTCACAATTACATGCAACCACAATGCATATCCAAACCATGTATGCAACCATAATGCATAACTAAGACCATGTATGCAACCATAATGCATAACCAATTCAAAGGGTAATAAATACGTTTTACCGTCCGATGCCCGTACGTCTCACTACGTACCTTAGTTCCAAAAGTGGAGATATCATGGACTTTATCTCCTAAGCTGTGTGGCCACCTGGGATGGTTCTACACATTCACACAAATCAATATTAGGAGCCAATAATAGTCCAATATCAAAAATTCCACAAAAATACCATATTTTGCCTTTCACGATCGATCGCCTGTGACGGGCGATCGACCGCGAGACCTTACTGCCCGAGTCTCAAAATTTCTGGCTTTGGCGATCGATTGCCACATCTGGCGCGATCGATCGCCAGCCTCGCCGATCGATCGCCCAAGAGTGGCGATCGATCGCCAGACACTCCAAACGCGCACTGCCAGCGCGTGATCGATCGCCTGGAACGGGCGATCGATCGCCAGTGTCTGTAACCCAAAAATTCACCATTTTTGCTCTAAAATTCCTTTCCAATCCATACCAACTCTCCTACCTTCAAACCAACAACATCAAACACATAATAACCTTCAAAATACACTTTAAACATCCCAAAAATCCGACATCCAACCAAAATAATACCAACCCTAAACAACCCATTTCAAAACCATTCAAAACCATAACAAATCCAATCCAAACACAACAAAAACAACAAGGAGGTATCCATACCTCTTGGGGACTCCAAATCTCCCAACAAATTCCACAAATCAAGTTTTTGGAAGGATTTCTCTTCCACTTTTTGCCCAATTTCGAAAATGAAGAGGAGGAGGGTTTGGATGAGTGGTTTGGGGGAAAGTAGAAAAGTGATGGGTATAGTGGGGGGTTGGGGGTATAAGTGGGTTATTAAATTAAATTGTACTCCCACAATTTTCATGGTGTATAAAACATTCCAACATGATATTTCAAAAGCATTTTACCAAAATGCACCAAAATCTCAATTAAATACTTATATCACCAAATAATACAAACCGTCACATTTAAACCATTATAACACCCAATTCCCAACATGCATAACATGTACCCTGAAATGCTCTACCGGGTCACGCCTACCATGTGACTAAGCATTTCACCAAAATAATTAATTCCAACACATAATTTAATTATCACCATAATTAATCACATAAATCATAATTAATGCCCAAAATTGCATATAATTATTTCAGGGATATCACAGATCATGTGCCAGAGATTGATCCAGGGCATCTGTTTGAGTCTCAGCATTAGCGGGGATAATGCCGGGAGGACCCTCAATATCAGCAGTGGTCAACGTAGCAGTAGGTTTAGTAGTTGGTGCAGTAGGTGTGACGGTTAGCAGTGTCATCCATGCCAGTAGGAGCATGTTCCATCTCAGCTTCAGAAGACTGAGTGTGATCAGCAGAGTGTGAAGAAGACTCACTGGATTCATCATTACCCGAGGAGATAGTACCTTGATGAACCACAGTCTGAATGACTGTGTCAACATTTGCATGATCAATATCTAACACTTGTAGGGGTTGATCACTGAGAGAACCTTGAGCATTGGGAATAAGCAGATCAGTGGTAGAAGTGATCTCCATGTCAGTAGGAGCAATCTCCAATGCAGTAGGAGCTGTCTCCAAGTCAGTAGGAGCCTTCTCCGGGGCAGTAGGAGCTGTCTCCAAGTCAGTAGGAGCTGTACTTTCATCTCTTGACACGGCAGAGCAGGAATGTAGACCTGTTGATATGCGGAGATCATGAAGAGCATGCTCAGCCATATCCAGCTTGGGTCCTAGAGCATTTAGAACTGCCCGATCATGATTTGCTGTTCCAGAGTCAATATTGAATTGCTGAAGTCTTGAATGAACAGGAACTTGAAGTTCTCCCACATAATTCATCATGCGGAAGAGATCACGAAGCTTCAAACTCTTTTCAGTGTCCGTGATCTGAAGATAGGCCAGAATGAGGTTCTCATCTTCCCGTGCTTGATCAAGAATGGGAGTGAAGTCATCGAAGCGACTGTTTAGACGTGCCTTTACCCACCGATCAAATATTTCAAGCTGAGGTTTCAGCTTGGCTTCCCCTTCATCCATGACCATTTGAATTTCCAAAGCTACAGGGGTGGACACTGGTCCCATAATTGCTTTTCCCTTTCCAGTGGTGGTATCCTTAGGATGACAGTAAGGACATGTGGAATTGGGTTGCCAGAAGCTGATAGAGCCAGGTGCTTGTTGAGAGCTCATCAGTTTGGAGGGACGGTCAGTTGAAGCTACTGGTGCAGAGAGTACCATGGCTAAGGAGGCAGCTGATGCAGTTGGTTCCTCTGGTGGAGGATTTGCTGGACTTGGTTCTCTAGAAGTGGTGGTAACTGCTGCTGGAGCTGCAGTAGAAATGGTATCAACAGCAGTGGAGGTAGAAACAGTAACTAGCTTCTTGAGAGTAGGAGGAGCCCCTTTTCTGGTTCTGGGCTTTTTAGGAGGAGGAGGAGATGACTCAGCGGACTCGGATATTGTCTGTTCTGAATCACTTACAACTTGAGTTGTTCGTCGCTTTGTCAGACCAACCTCTCTACCAATCCGTTGACGGTGAATTTGAAGGTATTTAGCAGTGACAAGTCTTCCTGGATGAGGAGTGGATGAGGCTCCTGCCTTAATGTGTTTACTGTCAAAGATACTACTGAGGGGGAGAGCAAAACCCGATTGACCCTTCCCTGAAGTGACTAGTCCGGTAAGAACCTGAAATAGAACAACCGACCAGCTGACGTCTAACCCTTTGATAATGGCACTCATTACATCAAACTTGTAAGGACCCTAAACCTTAACAGTGAATTCAAGATATAAATAGGGCTAAATATGTATTAAAGACATCTTAGGGTTCTGGTTTGATGTGAGCTCAATTAGGTTACAGGCCAAAATAAAACTTCAACAATTATTCAGTTACATACCCAATCATGAATGTTTAAGTGATAGCATTAAACTACTTCTAGACTAGAGACTATCCAAAATTTCTTGTACTCTATCTTCCTTTATGCTTTCAACAGCTTACAGTTCAACCGACCCTCAGCCCCCTTGGTGCAAAAGCGTACCTACAAGAACAACTCACCATGAGCATATATATATATATTATCATTAACACAATTCAACTTAATAAAGTAATTAAGCGTATAAAACGATTAATTGATATGCTCCTCGATTACCACATTAGCACATTTCATTGTCGTTCCTGTTTCACAAGCTTATGCACAAAATCATTAGTTCACAATATAATGATCGATAACGCGTTTCCAATTATAACCACAATATTTCACTTTAACCACTAGAATTGTGACTGTTCCGGTCCCAATACAACAGCGGAATTTTAGGACCCCTCGCTTCGACATATAGCGGCATCATATGATATCCCTCGCTTCGACAATGACAGCGGCATGTTACCTCGCTTAGACATGACAGCGGCAAATATCATATTACCATCGCTTCATATGACAGCGGCAAGTACCTCCCTCGCTCGGAGATAAAGGCTACCGGAACATTCATCAATTCCATCACATTAATCCAACACAATAGTTGATTCCATTATCACAGTAATTCACAGTCATTTCACATATACCATCACGTATAAGGATTCACTATCCACAATATACATAATCAAAGGTATGGCACGTTTTACCGTCCGATGCTCGTACGTCTCACTACGTACCTTGGTTCCAAAAGTGGAGATATCGTGGACTTTATCTCCTAGGCTGTGTGGCTACCTGGGATGGTTCTACATAATCACATGAATCCATATTAGAAACAAATAAATGAACCATTATCAAAAACATCACCATATAGAACAAAATCCCAAAAATCCATAATTTAAGCCTTGCGATCGATCGGCCCTAAGCCCCGATCGATCGCCAAGTCAAGAAAAAATAAGCATCCAGGTACTGCCTCCACCGATCGATCGAGCCTTTTTACCGATCGATCGAGACATCACACCGATCGATCGGTAAAAATCGCCGATCGATCGGTAAGCTCATTTCATGCCTTGTTCAGGCTCTGTCTTGCTCGATCGATCGGACCCATTTCCCGATCGATCGAGAAGTCCTGTTCCTGCGAGAAACTTCCCTGAATGAGCTTCCCTCAACACATACACTCATGAACAACCAAGAACAACTACCATGCTCAACATAAAACCACAAAACAACATGGAAATGCATCCCCCAAGTATAAACAGCATGATGGAACAAGATCCACCCTTATATCCCCAAAAACAAGACACAAACCCAACCAAAACTCAACAAAACTCTACCAAGATGGAAGCTTACCACTAGAGCTCCAAGTTTCAAGTAAGAAAAGCACGAAGGACTCCTTTTTCCAAGTTTACTCTTCCACTCTAGTTTCAAAAACGAAAATGGCAGCTTCTGGATGAGTGGATGAGGTTTAGGGATCAAAAGTTGATGGAGAGGGGGTGATGTGATGTAAAGCATTGCAAGTGGCTCCTTATCAGCTTTGGAATAAAAATGTGTATCAAAAGATTAACATGATATGTAGAATACTCCAACATGATGTTTTAAAGTATTTCACCACAATGCACCACAATTGCCATTAAAAACATGCTTTACTAAAACTACAACCCAACACATTATCTAATTATCACCAATGTCACATAAACATAATTAACGCCCAAATTGCAATTAATTATCTCGGGGATATCACAATACTCCCCTACTTATAAGATTTCGCCCTCGAAATCGCATGCACTTACCCCAAAAGAAACTAAACATAAACACATACCAGAGAATAGTTCCGGGTAGTGCTGCACCATATGCCGTTCCGTCTCCCACGTAGCCTCTTCGACACCCCGACGATCCCACTGAACCTTGACCATCGGTATAACCTTGCTTCGAAGCCTGCGATCCTCTCGATCCAGAATTCTGACTGGCCGTTCAACATAGGACACATCTGAACTCAACTGAACCTCTGAAGGCTGCAACACATGAGACGGGTCCGGCTCATACTTCCTCAACATAGAAACATGGAAGACATCATGTATACCAGACAATGACGGGGGTAGGGCTAGACGGTAAGTCAAAGTGCCTATGCGCTGCAATATCTCGTATGGCCCAATATACCTTGGAGACAACTTCCCCCGCATACCGAAACGAACTACACCTCTGAAAGGTGAGATTTTCAGAAAGACCTTGTCTCCTACTTGGAATTCCAATGGTCGTCGTCGTTTATTAGCATAGGTCGCTTGCCTATCTTGAGCCGCTTTCATTTTCTGACGGATCACTTTGATTTTCTCTTCCATTTCACGAATCAATTCCGGTCCTCCGACCGTCTTACTAGTCAAATCTTCCCAGTATAACGGTGACCTACAACGTCGACCGTAAAGGGCCTCAAATGGAGCCATCTGAATGCTCGCCTGATAACTGTTGTTGTAAGAGAACTCTACAAGTGGCACTGAATCTTGCCACGGAGTATCGAACTCCAACACACATGCCCTCAATATCTCCTCAAGCGTCTGTATGGTACGCTCTGTCTGACCATCTGTCTGAGGGTGGTAAGCTGTACTCAGTCTCAACTCTGTACCCAAAGCTGATTGAAGACCCTCCCAAAAGTACGATGTGAACCGCGGGTCTCTATCAGACACAATCGAGACTGGGATGCCATGCAATCTTACTACGTCCTGAACATACAACTGAGCCATTTTTAAGTATGTGAAAGTCATACTATATGGGATGAAGTGAGCCACCTTCGTCAGTCGATCCACAATCACCCAGATCGCATCGAATCCCGAGGCAGTCCTTGGCAAGTGGGTCACGAAATCCATAGAGATGTGCTCCCACTTCCACTCTGGTATATCTAAACTCTTCAACTCGCCTCCGGGCCTCTGCCTTTCCGCTTTCACTTGTTGGTAAATTAGGCACTTCTTAACGAATGACATAACGTCTCTCTTCATCCATCTCCACCAAAATTGATTACACAAGTCCTTGTACATCTTTCTCCCACCTGGATGGATGCTAAATCTACTACAATGAGCACGATGCAAGATTCCTTGACGCATCTCTGGTGCCCTCGGCACTACCCAACGGTTACCAAGTCTCAAGGAACCATCTTCTGCTACTCTGAACTTTGATGACTGATCCAGACGTATACATGATAACCATCTCTGTACTTCAACGTCTGTCACCTGGGCTTTCCTGATAAGTTCAAAGATGTCCGGTTCTGCCAATAGGGTCGATACCAGCACCGGCGATACGTCTAAATCAAAGTCATATCCTAGATGACAACAAGAGGTCATCAAGGCCGATAGCTGAATCACATCATCTGCTGTATACTTCACCTTCCTACTAAAGGCATCAGCAGTCAGGTTCGCCTTCCCTGGATGGTACTCTATCTCGCAATCATAGTCCTTGAGCAAGTCCATCCACCTCCTTTGCCTCATGTTCAGTTCCGCTTGAGTAAATAGGAATTTCAAGCTCTTATGATCCGTGTAAATGGTAAAGGAAGTACCATAGAGATAATGCCGCCAAATTTTCAAAGCGAAAATAATGGCCGCCAGTTCCAAATCATGGACCGGGTACCTGGTCTCATGAGGCTTCAACTGCCTCGATGCATAAGCCACCACATGCTTATCCTGCATCAGTACACAGCCCAATCCCTGTAGTGATGCATCCGTATACAAAGCAAACCTTTCGTTCTCCGAAGGGATCACCAGAACAGGTGCTGTAGTCAACCGGTGCTTCAACTCTTGGAAGCTTTGCTCACATGCCTCAGACCAAGAAAACGGAACACCCTTCTGAGTCAACTGCGTCAACGGCTTAGCGATCTTAGAGAATCCCTCGACGAAACGTCGGTAGTAACCCGCTAAACCGAGGAAGCTACGGATCTCGGGCACAGATGTAGGCGCAGACCAATCCATCACTGCTTCCACTTTCCTGGGATCCACAGAAATCCCATCACTGGAGATCACATGCCCCAAAAATACCACGCTGCTCAGCCAAAATTCACACTTGCTCAGCTTAGCATACAACTGATTGTCCCTCAGAATCTGGAGTACTGTCCTCAAATGATTCCTGTGATCTTCCTCGCTCCGAGAATAGATAAGTATATCATCAATAAATACGATGATGAATTGATCCAAATAGGGTTGGAACACTCGATTCATCAAGCTCATAAACACAGCCGGGGTGTTTGTCACTCCAAACGGCATGACCAAAAACTCATAGTGACCATAACGGGTCCGGAAGGCCGTCTTCTGCACATCATCCTCTCTAACTTGGATCTGGTGGTACCCCGACCTCAAATCAATCTTACTGAACAACCTCGTGCCCTGCAACTGATCAAACAAGTCGTCGATCCGCGGAAGAGGGTCTTTATTCTTCACTGTGGCCTTATTCAATTGTCTGTAGTCGATGCACAATCTCATCGACCCATCCTTCTTTTTCACAAATAACACAGGCGCACCCCAAGGTGATACGCTGGGGCGTATGTAACCCTTATCAAGTATTTCTTGTAGCTGCTCTTTCAGCTCTCTTAACTCCGCTGGTGCCATCCTGTAAGGGGCACGAGAAATAGCGGATGTCCCTGGTAATAATTCGATCCCGAACTCAACTTACCTAACCGGCGGGAATCCGGGAATCTCCTCCGGAAATACATCGGCAAACTCGGCAACCACGGGTATATCTTCAACTCTTAACTCATCTTTCTTGCCAGCAATGTCAATGGCATAAATAAGATACCCCTCGTGCCCACATTCCAATAACTGAGTCATCTTTAAAGCCGATATCAACGGAATTCTTGAGCGGGAACCATCCCCATAAAAAGTCCACCGATCCCCTAAATCAGATCTGAATCGTACTGTCCTCTGACTGCAGTCCACTACTGCCTGGTATCTGTTCAGCACATCAATACCCACAATGCAGTCGAAGTCCGACATCCCCAGAACAATCAGGTCTGACTGCAACTCGTTGCCCTCAAAATAAATGAGGCCGCCATCAACAAACTGATCTGCAATCACACTCTTTCCAGCGGGTGTCGAAACCACAAGAGGTGTGGGTGACGGAGTCGTGCATATACGGTGCCTCTCCACAAAACTCGTCGACACAAAGGAGTGTGACGCACCTGTATCTATCAAAATATAAGCAGGGTGCGTAAATAAATAACACGTACCCGCTATCACTTCCTCTGGAGCTGCCGTAGCCTGCTCCCTGGTAAGGGCATACACTTGTCCTTGAGGTGGCCCCAACGGCTGTCCTCCCAATGGTCTCGGTGCAAATGGTGGTCTCTGCTGTGCTGGCTTGTCTGAAGGTCTCCCCATAGTATTCTGTGGCCCTCCCCGGTTAGGACAATTTCGGGCCAAGTGCCCATGTTTCCCACACTCATAACAAGCAGAGCATACTTTCACTGAATGGGGTCCCCCGCATAGAAAACACTTAACCTTCTCAAAACTGCTAGCCTGAGATTATCCCCGATGAGACGGAGCATTACTTCCACGATCTCCCCTTCCACGAGCATCTTGCCATCTACCACTGAATCTGGAAGATGAGGAGTTTCCCTTTGGCTTAAAATGGTCGCCTTTTGGTTTCAAGTTTTCAGGGGTCGGCCTCTGTAATGGTGCTGGAGGCGGTGCCACAGTCGGATATGCACCCACTCCTAACTCTGCCAGTTCAGCTCGTGCTAGGGCATCATCAAAACAAGTAGGGCCATAAGTGATCACCCTATCATACAACTCCGGCCTCAAGCCTTTCATAAAATTCCTCATCTTTGCTTGGGTGCTAGAGGCGATATGAGGCACATATCTGAGTAAGGAACAGTACTGGAGGGCATAGTCGGATACCGGCATAGTACCTTGCCTCAAGCTAGTGAATTCATCCTCTTTAGCCTGCCGTGCCGCCGCTGAGAAATATCGGGTCAAAAATCGAGTCCTAAACAGCTTCCAGTTTATTTCCTGACCCTGAGCCTCCTGTTAAATTACTGTGGTCTTCCACCACATCAGCGCCTTTTTGGCCAATTGAAATTCTGCTAGCCGTATCCAAGCTGTCTTTGCGCACGGGGCAGCTACAAATATCTGTTCTAACCTCTCTAGCCATTCCTCGGCCTTCTCCCCTGTTTCAGTCCCTTCAAAAGTCGGGGGTCGATATGCTAGAAATTGAGTCAAACTCAGTTCTCCCGGCAATAGCTGTTGTTCGGACGGTTCTTCGCCCAAGGCTGGCGGCGGTAGGGGATTTGTATGCCTAGCACTAGCATTTACACTTATAGCATCACCAACATCGACATTTGCTGCTGTAAGGACCCCATATACTTAACCCTTGATTAGTGTATTAATCATTATGTGTGGCACATGCTTTCAATAAAGTTATTCGGGAAACTCAGATGATACTTTACCATTGAATGGCAATTACAAAGTTTTCTTTAACATACAGTGTTATAAGCTCATCATCCTAACAACAACAGACTCATAGGGTTCGCCCATCACACCACTTTTTACATTGTGGACCTTTTTTTATAAAAATTTGGGCAGAGTCTCCCCATAAATAGAGCTATCCCAAAATAAAAGCACAACGCATAACAAAATTCCCGGCCAGGGAAAACATAACACTCATCAGAATATAGCAATATCAAGTAAATTCCCAGCCAGGGAAGACACCACACATATGACAACCAAAGTGGGTTTCAACCCCCACATAACACACTAACGACTCTCATATCATTAGCAATTCTACCACAATTGCATGCAACATATAATGAAAGAGAGGAAGGCTCATGCCTTTATATACAACGCATATACAAGTAATCTTGCTCACATGCGAGCATCATGAATATGTATATAACCCTCATGGGTATATAAGTACTCTATACGATACCGTGCTCCATCAAGCCCTGGTACCACGATCCTGTGAGTACATCCAATCAACAGCTCGAGCTCATCTCCAAAGCCATCGATGTACCTGTTCACCTGCCCCAACAGAGACAGCCCCCAACGGGGTGAGCATACCAATTCCACAATTTCATAATCATAATGACATAATACATAATTTACAAAAATGTAAATATTGTGGAACATATGTGATACTTCCTGGATGGTATCATCCTCATCATAGCGTACCCCTGTAATAACCCTGTTCTCAAAACAGATAAATCATCAAATCCTGAATATGCAGTTAATCATCACATTGGTTAACCCTAGTCAGTTTCAAATTAGCAACCTTTCATAATATCTTACTTTATCTAGCAATGATTAGCAACATTTCATAACATCATTTCATAACATCGTTTCATAACATCTTTTCATAACATCGTTTCATAACATCTTTCTTAATCTAGCAATTATCATAATTCTAGATATCATGTTGGTATTTCCTTAATTTCCGATACTGGTTAATCACTTCTCTGATTAACTACGTCTCTGTTCTTATTTATTACCAATAGGGAATAAAATACAGATATCCTAGATATCTAATCAAATACCATCTTTTTCATTTCTTACTTCAAGTAGCATCATACTATCGGTGTTTGCTCCGTAGCAACCACACCCATCATTTGCTCGCTTCATAGCGGCACTAAGCATTCCACCATATGAAACAACATATCGTAACCAAGTCCCGATACCATCATAGCAAAGCATTTCATGTATTTTAGATCATGCATCATACTTGTAAAACATCATTTAAACTATGCTCGTACGCTAAACGTACCTTAAATCCTCGAAGTCCGAGCCAAACCTTGCTCGAGTTCCATGCCCCGAGAAACGATGTGCTAAAACGATAAATAATTCACAATTATTTACGAACATGTAACCCATGCTCAAGCACATTCATAACCCTCAGAATATTGTCAACACACGACAATTAATCATTTAAAAGACCCGGGCAGGGTACATGCAGGGAGGGAAAACGAATGCGATAATATCGAAAATTGTTCAAGAACATCTTCAATAGTTCGAACCCTAGCATCACCATTCGAACCCAACCAAGCGTCATAAATCATTTAAAACATGTAATGAACGATCCTTAACATGAATCATCAACCCATAGTCAAAATCCCCAAATTCGAAATCAACCCTCACCAATTAGGGCAAAATCGAACCATAACATCTTAATTCAATCCCACTTAAGCATCATAATTCATTTAAACATGAATAAATCGAATAACAACAAGAATCATCATCCTCATACCAAAAACCCAAATTTTCGAAACCCTAAGTCACGAAATCAGTGTTCAAATTCGAATCCATAAGCAACAAATTTTCGACCCATGAAAGTATGAAATCATCGACTCAAAAGCAGCATAAAAACGCCCCAAAAACACCAGAAAAATCGTACCAAAAACATACCAAAATCGAGCCCCAAAAATCGGATGAACTCCAGTTTCGAACTCTACGCTTCTCTGGCAAATCCGAGCTCGATTCTTGACGAAACTTCGAATTGTTGGTATGTATAGAAGCGCCTGGAAGAGACGATTCCAACGGCGGGTGGCACGCGCCGAACGGCGGCCGGACGGCGGCGGGCGGTGGCCTTTTGTGCGCGGGGGTCAGCTGGATCGGGAAAGGGGCGCGCGGGTGAGGAGAGAGAGGGAAGGTGGGGAAAATGGCTTCCAATAATAAAAATCTCGGTTCAACTGGTATTTATAGCAAAAATACCCCGAAATACTAATAGCCCCACAAATACATCATGATTCATTAAAAATCATCTGTTTTCGAAAATTCTCTCTCTAACTCAAAAACCCTCTACCGGTGCCCACACACAGCACCCGAGATTCCGAGTCATACTAAAAATCCCACTCACAGGTTTTCACCGAAATGAGAATACGATCTCAACCTCGGGATCCAACGATCCCAATTACTCAAATAGACGAGCCCAGAAGGCCCAACACCGCGATTAAACTCCATGTCGCCACGTAAAACAACTTTAGGGGTTATTAATACTCCGGGATTAACATCCCTAATCTCAGGTCATCACAATATCCCCCACTAAAAGAATATCGTCCTCGAAATTAGCACCGGTGTATCACATAACACCCAGGCTACACAACAACATGAAGCCAGAACCTCGATTCTTGACCATAACAAAATCGTCTTAAAAACCTCGAGAATACTTACCTCACTTCAAACTCTGAAACAGAGCGACTTACCAAAACCAACATATCACCCAAGAGGCAAAACGTACCTCGATGCGGGTCATCCCAAAAGTCAGTCCCTCATGACTGTAAAACAACCGATACTTACGACTGTAGATCGGACAGTCATCCTTCGTTCTAATACCACTAGTAAGAACGCATCATGTATGACACCTCAACCGTGAGAACGTTGACCTCGTGTCAATCTCTGGAGTGGAATAAACTTCCAAACCCATCATAACGTCGAAGAGCGTCAGTACAACTCAATGCTAACGGTCCAAAAGCAGTTAGTCAACTGAAACTTCAAGGATTCGAATTGCTTCCGATTCCATCGTAGATATCATTCAAAGACATCTCTATCATGACTCACAATGTCTAACATACATCGTTACGAGGGAAACATTAGCATACCACGGTGTACACATACCAAACCTGGTTTCTACTTTCAAACCTCCTCTTTCAATGAGCAGTCGCATCATTGCAACTCAATTTGGGCAACTCACGGCCACAGATTCACACAAAAGACATCTCACAAGATGTCCACCTCCGGATATCCTAAGAATCACATCCTGATCATAAATAAACAATCGAGACTCCTCAGAGTTTCAAATTTGAAAGGACATGCAATAAACCCAATGCATCCCAAATACATGGATTCCCAGGCCAAAACAACGACGACTTGATGACTCTCTTGTTGGTACTTCAACATCATGAGCTGTCCAAGACAAGTCTCACCAAGATTTAAACATAAACATATATACGTTTCAGTGAGGCATACTCAACCTCAACTTCAAATGACGGGGTGACTACTAGAGTCCACCACAATCCACCTCGTATCACCTTACGATTTGCTAATCTTGGTTCCAACGAGCAGTATAACGGCTCTAGCAAGCCCATCATGGTGCTGCATACACGCGGCAGACAAACTAGTCGCTGCCTCACTAGGTTTCACCTCAAACCTACCAATCAGATGGACGTTTCCGCACGGCATACCATACCATGCGAAGAAAAGTCAATAGAGTAGTGGGTCTTTACCCAACATTCCTCCAATGCTGACATACCCTGGACACTCCAATGTCCCCATGTACTTAACATAACCTGATCCTACCTCCTTAGGACCCATCTTACACCCTCATGGTTGGTGTGACCATGTCTACCACATGTCATATCAATAGAAAGCGAGCAATTCCTCCACGATCATTCATGTCGTCAAATTACATGGCCAAAAAGCCATTCCAACGGTACCACCACTCGTGATATGATCCCTCAAACAATTTCTGCGGTACAATCACATGTACAGCGCATCCATCCATTCCTCGAGCAACCCGCTCGGTATAAGGGCCACGTTAATCGGTGACGCACACACCACCTCATGCCCGACACTGGCACCCAAGGCATACAACTGAAAACGTATACTCAACGCATTGTTCATCGTAACGATGATGCATGTCTAATAAGACATCTCCTAAACCATCGTCATCGCCACCCCGTGACGACACATGCCCACTCATGGCATCTAAGGTATCGTCAACTAGTGACGATACATGTCAACAATGACATCTAAACAACCCAGTCAACTCGTGACGGTCCATGTACATCAACATATGTCATCCATCATCATGCTAGTAAAATAATCATAATAAAACATGTATAACAACGCATGCCAGCTATAATAAAGTTAATAGAATAGCAATATCTCATACCTCATCGCTAACAAGATAGCGGCATACCTGTCTCCGTCGCTCGATAATAGTGCGAAATCAGCACTCATCGCTCGAAGGCGGCATAATCCTGTGCTGAGTACATAGCGGCACAATCCATATCTATAAAATCGACGGCATGATACCTCGCCATATAATAAGTGGCATGAAACCTCGCTATACACCTGAGCCTGAATCATTGTCTACATAACAGCGGAAAGAGGCATCGCTATCAACATATCTGGTGGCACTAATCATCGCCAATCCTCATAGAAGAATAAGTCATCGTAAATCCACATAATAGCGGAATGGGGCATCGCTATTAACATATCCGGCGGCATAAACCATCGCCAATCCTCATAAAAGAATGAGTCATCGTAAAATAGCGGAATGAGGCATCCTATCATCATAAACATCATCATAATCATCATATCATCTTTACTCATCATAAACATCATCATACACATCATATTCACATATATACTCACAACAAACTATGTTAATTAGAAATGGGACTGTCCGGGTTCCATTATGACAGCGGCACAATTGGCCCCCTCGCTCGACATAACACATCGTATGATACCCATCGCTACGCCTTGATAGCGGATGTATCTCTTATTCAGCGGATGATACCCATCGCTACACCTTGATAGCGGATGTACCCCATCGCTCAGCGGATGATACCCGTCGCTACACCTTGATAGCGGATGTACCCCATCGCTCATCAGCGGATGATACCCATCGCTACACCTTGATAGCGGATGTACCCCATCGCTCATCAGCTATGTGAGCGGCAAGACCTTCCTCGCTTGCCCATAATGACCACCGGACATTCAACCATTCTAAGTAACATAGTTAAACATACATTATCATCTTGTAGCATCATCATCATATAAACATCATCATCTTATAGATATAACAGTAAATGTACGAAATCATAGTTGAGTAAGCTTGCTAGTTATTCATTAACTTCTTTTCTTTTTCCCCGGTTCATATTCATGCATATGGGTATCTTACCCTATGACATCTTACCACCTTATAAACATCATATCATTCTATAAACATCATATTAACATCATCATTACTTATCATAATCGTCATCGTGAACGTCATATCATCTTCATTTATCATAACATCATCATAAGTATCTTGTCATCTTTATTCATTATAAAATCATCTTCATCGTGAACTTACTTATCATAACATCATCTTAAACATCTTATCATTTTTATTCATTATACATATCATCATGCATCGTAAATTCTTATGCAATCATAGTATGATCATAATATAGGAGTATGGCCTCTTACCATATGGGCATCTTACCCCGTGGCATCTTACCACATCATAACATCGTATCACATCATCATAAACTTACTTATCAAAATCATCATTATCATGACATCATCATTATAAACTTACTTATCATAATTATCATCGTAAGCATCATCATCATAAACATCATCATCATAAACTTATGCAATTAAAGCAAGGTCATAGTTTAGGAATATGTTACCGTATGATGCTCGTACGTTTCTTACGTACTTTCCTTGCTTGAACATTACATGAACAAACGCATTAGTATATTCAATAATAATTGAGACCATACCGAAGTATTCCACTGTCGGTTGTCTACCCAGTCTGTCCTCAGACAATACGTCATATCTTTCTTTTCCCTGATTTTCTTCCAAAATAAGATTCCTTGGCACGTAGCATATAGAGTGTTAGACATCGCTATTAATGCCATCCTATCGTGTTCCACACGATTCCTGCAACCACAATGGTTAGCAATACCACTTTTCATAACATAAAAGCACATAAACAATTAGTCATGTCGTATAACATTAAGGCCATCATGCATAAATATGTGCTATCAATAACTTCCTAGGCCCTCAACAGTCCCAATGAGCAACCACTGCTCTGATACCACTAATGTAAGGACCCCATATACTTAACCCTTGATTAGTGTATTAATCATTATGTGTGGCACATGCTTTCAATAAAGTTATTCGGGAAACTCAGATGATACTTTACCATTGAATGGCAATTACAAAGTTTTCTTTAACATACAGTGTTATAAGCTCATCATCCTAACAACAACAGACTCATAGGGTTCGCCCATCACACCACTTTTTACATTGTGGACCTTTTTTTATAAAAATTTGGGCAGAGTCACCCCATAAATAGAGCTATCCCGAAATAAAAGCACAACGCATAACAAAATTCCCGGCCAGGGAAAACATAACACTCATCAGAATATAGCAATATCAAGTAAATTCCCAGCCAGGGAAGACACCACACATATGACAACCAAAGTGGGTTTCAACCCCCACATAACACACTAACGACTCTCATATCATTAGCAATTCTACCACAATTGCATGCAACATATAATGAAAGAGAGGAAGGCTCATGCCTTTATATACAACGCATATACAAGTAATCTTGCTCACATGCGAGCATCATGAATATGTATATAACCCTCATGGGTATATAAGTACTCTATACGATACCGTGCTCCATCAAGCCCTGGTACCACGATCCTGTGAGTACATCCAATCAACAGCTCGAGCTCATCTCCAAAGCCATCGATGTACCTGTTCACCTGCCCCAACAGAGACAGCCCCCAACGGGGTGAGCATACCAATTCCACAATTTCATAATCATAATGACATAATACATAATTTACAAAAATGTAAATATTGTGGAACATATGTGATACTTCCTGGATGGTATCATCCTCATCATAGCGTACCCCTGTAATAACCCTGTTCTCAAAACAGATAAATCATCAAATCCTGAATATGCAGTTAATCATCACATTGGTTAACCCTAGTCAGTTTCAAATTAGCAACCTTTCATAATATCTTACTTTATCTAGCAATGATTAGCAACATTTCATAACATCATTTCATAACATCGTTTCATAACATCTTTTCATAACATCGTTTCATAACATCTTTCTTAATCTAGCAATTATCATAATTCTAGATATCATGTTGGTATTTCCTTAATTTCCGATACTGGTTAATCACTTCTCTGATTAACTACGTCTCTGTTCTTATTTATTACCAATAGGGAATAAAATACAGATATCCTAGATATCTAATCAAATACCATCTTTTTCATTTCTTACTTCAAGTAGCATCATACTATCGGTGTTTGCTCCGTAGCAACCACACCCATCATTTGCTCGCTTCATAGCGGCACTAAGCATTCCACCATGTGAAACAACATATCGTAACCAAGTCCCGATACCATCATAGCAAAGCATTTCATGTATTTTAGATCATGCATCATACTTGTAAAACATCATTTAAACTATGCTCGTACGCTAAACGTACCTTAAATCCTCGAAGTCCGAGCCAAACCTTGCTCGAGTTCCATGCCCCGAGAAACGATGTGCTAAAACGATAAATAATTCACAATTATTTACGAACATGTAACCCATGCTCAAGCACATTCATAACCCTCAGAATATTGTCAACACACGACAATTAATCATTTAAAAGACCCGGGGCAGGGTACATGCAGGGAGGGAAAACGAATGCGATAATATCGAAAATTGTTCAAGAACATCTTCAATAGTTCGAACCCTAGCATCACCATTCGAACCCAACCAAGCGTCATA
Organism: Haberlea rhodopensis; assembly: GCA_907163345.1. Lineage (NCBI taxonomy): Eukaryota > Viridiplantae > Streptophyta > Magnoliopsida > Lamiales > Gesneriaceae > Haberlea > Haberlea rhodopensis. The sequence goes on along the minus strand of CAJQUN010000779.1, from coordinate 70,072 downwards.
AATCATTTAAAACATGTAATGAACGATCCTTAACATGAATCATCAACCCATAGTCAAAATCCCCAAATTCGAAATCAACCCTCACCAATTAGGGCAAAATCGAACCATAACATCTTAATTCAATCCCACTTAAGCATCATAATTCATTTAAACATGAATAAATCGAATAACAACAAGAATCATCATCCTCATACCAAAAACCCAAATTTTCGAAACCCTAAGTCACGAAATCAGTGTTCAAATTCGAATCCATAAGCAACAAATTTTCGACCCATGAAAGTATGAAATCATCGACTCAAAAGCAGCATAAAAACGCCCCAAAAACACCAGAAAAATCGTACCAAAAACATACCAAAATCGAGCCCCAAAAATCGGATGAACTCCAGTTTCGAACTCTACGCTTCTCTGGCAAATCCGAGCTCGATTCTTGACGAAACTTCGAATTGTTGGTATGTATAGAAGCGCCTGGAAGAGACGATTCCAACGGCGGGTGGCACGCGCCGAACGGCGGCCGGACGGCGGCGGGCGGTGGCCTTTTGTGCGCGGGGGTCAGCTGGATCGGGAAAGGGGCGCGCGGGTGAGGAGAGAGAGGGAAGGTGGGGAAAATGGCTTCCAATAATAAAAATCTCGGTTCAACTGGTATTTATAGCAAAAATACCCCGAAATACTAATAGCCCCACAAATACATCATGATTCATTAAAAATCATCTGTTTTCGAAAATTCTCTCTCTAACTCAAAAACCCTCTACCGGTGCCCACACACAGCACCCGAGATTCCGAGTCATACTAAAAATCCCACTCACAGGTTTTCACCGAAATGAGAATACGATCTCAACCTCGGGATCCAACGATCCCAATTACTCAAATAGACGAGCCCAGAAGGCCCAACACCGCGATTAAACTCCATGTCGCCACGTAAAACAACTTTAGGGGTTATTAATACTCCGGGATTAACATCCCTAATCTCAGGTCATCACAGCTGCCATACTGCAACACAAGGGTTAACAACAATATCCAAAAACAATTCACATAATACATCGTTAGAAAACCATAACATGTTAGCATAACAGTCACATGCTTCATATGCGCACAACATGTTTAAAAGATAGATGCCTAGCCAACTTATTGCTAAGGCTACCCTTCACTCGTTCCCGGGTTCTCTAACCACTGCTCTGATACCACTAATGTAAGGACCCTAAACCTTAACAGTGAATTCAAGATATAAATAGGGCTAAATATGTATTAAAGACATCTTAGGGTTCTGGTTTGATGTGAGCTCAATTAGGTTACAGGCCAAAATAAAACTTCAACAATTATTCAGTTACATTCCCAATCATGAATGTTTAAGTGATAGCATTAAACTACTTCTAGACTAGAGACTATCCAAAATTTCCTGTACTCTATCTTCCTTTATGCTTTCAACAGCTCACAGTTCAACCGACCCTCAGCCCCCTTGGTGCAAAAGCGTACCTACAAGAACAACTCACCATGAGCATATATATATATATTATCATTAACACAATTCAACTTAATAAAGTAATAAGCGTATAAAACGATTAATTGATATGCTCCTCGATTACCACATTAGCACATTTCATTGTCGTTCCTGTTTCACAAGCTTATGCACAAAATCATTAGTTCACAATATAATGATCGATAACGCGTTTCCAATTATAGCCACAATATTTCACTTTAACCACTAGAATTGTGAATGTTCCGGTCCCAATACAACAACGGAATTTTAGGACCCCTCGCTTCGACATATAGCGGCATCATATGATATCCCTCGCTTCGACAATGACAGCGGCATGTTACCTCGCTTAGACATGACAGCGGCAAATATCATATTACCATCGCTTCATATGACAGCGGCAAGTACCTCCCTCGCTCGGAGATAAAGGCTACCGGAACATTCATCAATTCCATCACATTAATCCAACACAATAGTTGATTCCGTTATCACAGTAATTCACAGTCATTTCACATATACCATCACGTATAAGGATTCACTATCCACAATATACATAATCAAAGGTATGGCACGTTTTACCGTCCGATGCTCGTACTTCTCACTACGTACCTTGGTTCCATAAGTGGAGATATCGTGGACTTTATCTCCTAGGCTGTGTGGCTACCTGGGATGGTTCTACATAATCACATGAATCCATATTAGAAACAAATAAATGAACCATTATCAAAAACATCACCATATAGAACAAAATCCCAAAAATCCATAATTTAAGCCTTGCGATCGATCGGCCCTAAGCCCCGATCGATCGCCAAGTCAAGAAAAAATAAGCATCCAGGTACTGCCTCCACCGATCGATCGAGCCGTTTTACCGATCGATCGAGACATCACACCGATCGATCGGTAAAAATCGCCGATCGATCGGTAAGCTCATTTCATGCCATGTTCAGGCTCTGCCTTGCTCGATCGATCGGACCCATTTCCCGATCGATCGAGAAGTCCTGTTCCTGCGAGAAACTTCCCTGAATGAGCTTCCCTCAACACATACACTCATGAACAACCAAGAACAACTACCATGCTCAACATAAAACCACAAAACAACATGGAAATGCATCCCCCAAGTATAAACAACATGATGGAACAAGATCCACCCTTATATCCCCAAAAACAAGACACAAACCCAACCAAAACTCAACAAAACTCTACCAAGATGGAAGCTTACCACTAGAGCTCCAAGTTTCAAGTAAGAAAAGCACAAAGGACTCCTTTTTCCAAGTTTACTCTTCCACTCTAGTTTCAAAAACGAAAATGGCAGCTTCTGGATGAGTGGATGAGGTTTAGGGATCAAAAGTTGATGGAGAGGGGGTGATGTGATGTAAAGCATTGCAAGTGGCTCCTTATCAGCTTTGGAATAAAAATGTGTATCAAAATATTAACATGATATGTAGAATACTCCAACATGATATTTTAAAGTATTTCACCACAATGCACCACAATTGCCATTAAAAACATGCTTTACTAAAACTACAACCCAACACATTATCTAATTATCACCAATGTCACATAAACATAATTAACGCCCAAATTGCAATTAATTATCTCGGGGATATCACAAAACTTCTCAGGAGTGATGACATCAAAGGATCCAGCTTTGCACAGGAGACCTTTGGAAATTACATCAGCCAGTTGGCGGAAATGACTTTTCATTAAAATCTTTTTGAACGGAGGATGTCGAAGACGAGCGTCAGAGTCGGAGAATATGGTGCGCATTTCTTCCGAACATCCATTGGAACAGTGGAGAAGTCTGTGAGTCCAGTAGAGGGAAGACAAAGGTGAGTGGCGGAGTCCAGTTGAGTGATGGTAATAAGTTGACCAGAGATGGAGGCCACCACAGAGTCGTCTATAACTTTGGCAATGGGGAAGAATTCGTGAAGAGCTTCTTTGTAGAATGTGGGAGCTTGACTGAGGATCACCAAAAGTCCAGATGTATCCATCTTGTGAAAAACTTCTTTGGTATCTTCATCAGAAGTTGTGGAAATCGAATGAAAATCCACGTGAATAGCATTGGTGATAAAACTGGCTGGGTATTCTTTGACATTTTGATGTAGATACCGAGAATCAAATGTTCTGCAGAGTAAAAATTTCTGGGGAGAAAGTTAACACAGTATGTTTTGAAAAGATATGAGTAAGAGAAAAGAGAGAATGTTAAAGGCGGTGAAAAAAATGAAAAGATGTAACGTCGTACTGTAGATGAGCGGACACATGGATACGTCGCGGTCATCTAACGATTGAAATTTTTTTTAAAAATAAATAAAAGGACAGGATTTGGGCGGGATTGAAATAATTTATTTTTATATAAAAGTAAATTTGAATTCCGACGTTCCAGGAGGTTAATAGTTATCCGAGGGTTATATTAGGCAAAGCATACTTGGTAAGGTCTGCTGGTATGTAGGGTCCAACTGGTAAGGTAACATCTTCTGGTATGTAGAGTCCTACTGGTACAAAAGCATCTACAGCAGCAGGCTTATTTTTTACCAGCTGAGCTTAGATAATAAACAACAAATAATTCTAACAGAAATTCCCCCTTAATTTATGCAATTTCTACTAAATAATTCCCCCTGAATTCATAATACTAATCAAGGGTTTATTTCGATTAAACCAAGAATATTTCGAAAATAGGAAAACTTAGCGTCCGGTAGGGGTTTTGTGAAGATGTCAGCTGCTTGTTGTTCGGTAGATATGTACTCTAGCCGAATCTCTTTCTTCATAACGTGATCTCTAATGAAATGATGACGGATGTCAATATGTTTGGTATGAGTATGAAGAACCGGGTTGTATTTGATGGCTATGGCAGACGTATTATCACAAAATATTGGTGCCTCAGTGGATTCAATTCCATAATCTCGCAGTTGTTGAATCCAGAGCAGTTGAGCACAGCAGCTTCCAGCAGCAATGTACTCTGCCTCTGCAGTAGATGTTGTTATGGATGTCTTCTTCTTGCAACCCCATGAGATTAATCTATCTCCGAGAAATTGACAATATCCACTGGTACTTTTTCTGTCAATTTTGCATCCAGCGTAGTCAGCATCTGAATATCCAATCAGATTAAACGTTGAGTCTCTTGGATACAATAGATCGACATTCTCAGTGCCTTTCAGATATTTGAGGATCTTTTTGACAACCGTGAAGTGTGACTGCTTGGGATTTGCTTGGAACCGAGCGCACATACAAACTGCAAACATGATGTCTGGTCGGCTGGCCGTCAAGTAAGGTAAGGATCCGATAACTCCGCGATACATTGTTACTTCGACTGGTATTCCTGAATTATCCACGTCGAGTTTTGCAGATGAGCTCATTGGAGTGGCAGCTGATGAACTTGTACTCATCCCATACTTCTTCAGCAGTTCCTTGGTATAGTTAGAATGAGTTATTAGAATGCCATCATTGGATTGCTTGACTTGCAATCCGAAGAAAAATGATAATTTTCCCATCATGCTCATCTCAAATTGATCCTGCATTATTTTAGAAAATCTTTCGCAAAGTTTTGAGTTAGTACTGCCGAAAATAATGTCATCAACATAAATTTGAACTAGCAGAGTATGGTCACCCTTTGTGAATTTAAATAGGGTCTTGTCCACGGTGCCAATGGTAAAGTTATGTTCAGTCAAATATTTTGACAGAGTTTTGTACCATGCACGGGGAGCTTGCTTTAGACCATACAAAGCTTTGTTTAGACGAAAAACTAAAGAAGGCTGCTGATGGCTTTCAAATCCAGGAGGTTGCTCAACATAAACTTCTTCCTGGAGTTTGCCGTTAAGAAACGCACTCTTAACATCCATCTGATAGACTTTAAAGTCTTTAAAAGCAGCAAATACAAGAAATATGCGAATTGATTCTAATCGAGCTACAAGAGCAAAGGTTTCATCGAAATCAATGCCTTCCCTGTCTGTAGCCCTGTGCGACTAATCATGCTTTATCTCTGATGACTACACCATTTTCATCTAATTTATTTCAAAATACCCATTTTGTACCTATTATAGTGTGATGTTGTGGTCGTGGTACTAAATACCATACTTTGTTTCGCTCAAATTGATTTAGTTCTTTCTGCATTGCTTCTACCCAGCTTGGGTCTAACATAGCATCATCAATCTTTTTGGTTCTATGTGAGATATAATTGCCGCATGCAGAAATTCATTAATCATCTATCCTCTGGTGCGTAGAGGAGCAACAGGGTTACCTATGACCTGCCCAGGAGGATGATCCTTCATCCACCGGAGCGGAGGTCCAAGAGGGTTGAGCTCTTCATTTGGATGAATATGAGTGGGTAGCTTAGGAGATTTGATTGATGCATCTTTTTCATTAGTTCCATCTACTGCAGCAGGAGTGAGTATAACATTTTCATTGTTGGCTGGATGCAGTGCTTGTGGACCAGCAGACTCCTCTGCTTGTGCTTCAGGAACTTCTGGTTCTAAAGAGCAGTCAATTCTGCTTCTGTAATCTATCTCATTATCAACATTTTCATTAATATAAGTGTTTTCTAGTCGATTGCTCAAGTTGTTGATTTGTAGATCAGATACAGTACAATCAGTGGACTCATCAAATTTTACATGCACATATTCTTCTACAGTAAGTGTTCTATTATTAAATACTCTGAAAGCTTTACTAACTGTAGGATATCCAAGAAATTCCAGCATCAGATTTGGCATCAAAAGCGGTGAGATGAGTCTTTCCATTGTTGTGAATAAAACATTTGCAACCAAACACATAGAAATAAGAAATATTTGGCTTACTGCCATTCCAGATCTCATAAGGGATTTTATTTGCTCGCTTATTAATCATTGATCTGTTCTGCGTATAACATGCTGTGTTGACAGCTTCTGCCCAAAATCTTTGCAAAATATCTGATTCTCCAAGCATAGTTCGCGTAGCTTCTTTCAAAGTGCGGTTCCTACGCTCAGCAACTCCATTTTGCTGTGGGGTTCTTGCAGCAGAGTATTCGTGTTTAATACCAAGGTCATCTAGATATGATACGAGTGATTGGTTGGTAAACTCAGTACCTTTATCACTACGAATTCTGTCTATCCCACACGATTTCTCATTTTGGAGTCTTTTCAGTAGTTTGATCAGCTTTGGAGTAGGCTGATCTTTGCCACTTAGAAACAGGACCCACGTAAAACGAGAGTAATCGTCGATTAACACTAGGGTATACTTCATTCCCCCTAGACTTGTTATTGATATAGGACGGAAAAGATCCATACGCAGCAACTCTAGGCATCGAGAAGAAGATTTACTCCCTTTGTTCTTAAAGGAGGATCTGATTTGCTTACCAAGTTGGCATGCTGCACAGATCTTGTCTTTTGAGAACTCTATTTGAGGCAGTCCAATGACAAAATCAAGTTTACGCAGACTGACAATAGTTTTAAAGTTTAAATGACTCAATCGTTTGCGCCAAAGCCAGTTTTTGGAAATATTCAAGGCAGCAAAGCAAGTAGAAGAGGTAGGCTGATTAAGGTTCCAATCAATCTTATATGTGTTCTCATGCCTTCTTCCTACAAGCAATACACTGCCATCAGTAGATTTGATTGTACATGAGTGCTGGTTGAATTCTACAGAGTGACCATTGTCACAGAGTTGAATATCTTTTATAATAATATTACCGTAAATAATCTTACCCTTACCCACGGTTCTACCTTTCGCGTTGTCTCCAAAAGTTATTCTAGGTCCGGTGGTGTCCACCAATTCAGACAATAAGCACGCATTCCCTGTCATGTGTCTAGAACATCCGCTGTCCAGAAACCACTCTGAGCTCCCAACTTGATGGATTCTAGTTTTCTGCAATTAAAGCGATAATATGATTGGTACCCAATCCTACTTGGGTCCAGACAGGATTAGCCCTTTTGGGACCCACACTTGTCTAACCCGGAAATGTTTGGGCCTGTGTGTGTCCTGAAACGTGTGTGCATGAAATGATGAAGATGTTCTTGGGTGATGTGTGTGATAGTGAGTGTATGCATGTTGTTTAGGTTTTTGGTTTCTGTTGGGAAGCATATACCTCTTCTGGACAGGCATATAATTATAGTACCAGCTGGGTTTTACCTCTCGAGTGGCCTGACCTGTGGGATTATGTTTATTTCTAAACTTTTGCCCCGGTCTAGCTTTCTCTTTTGGCTCAACATAACCGATACCCTTGTGTGATGCCCGTTCCTTGATGAGTATTGGCTCAACAGGTTCCTTAACCAACTCACTTGGTTCATATACTATGCTTGATCTTACAAAATTCATTGTTTGAATCTTGTTCTTTTCTAGACACATTTGAGATTTGATGCCAGATGAGTTACTATCATTGTTAGAGTAGCCTATACCGGTAAGATCACCAGCAAGCCTTATTGACTCAAGCATCTCATCTTTTCTGGCAGTAGATGCATTCCATGTGCGAACCAGCTTAACGAGTTTCTGGTGTGCACATGTTGCTTCATCCCTTTCTTTCTCGAGTCGACCTACTTTTTCCCTCAAGCTTTTCAACTCATTTGATTGTTCACAATCAAGTTTGTTGTTTTGCTGTTCTGTTGGGACTGGTTGTTCGGTTTTATATTTCTCGAAGGATTCATACAACATCTGATACTCATTAATCATGTCCTGCAATGCGTTAGTGAGTTCATTATGAGTAAATTCAGAGAGATTAGAATTAGTTATCTCACAGTCATCGTTGGCCATTAAACAGTGAACTTCTTCCTCTTCACTCTCACTGGATGAGCTGGTAGAGTTTTCTGATTCTGACTCTGAATCAGCCCATTTGCTCTTGTTTTCTTCAGCCACCAGTACTTTCTGTTCTCTGTCCCTTCTTGATGATCTTCTACTTTCCTTTGACTTTCTATAGTCCTTGGATCCTCACTTTTGATCATCTTTCCTTGGTTTAGGATTGTCGGTGTGAGACCCCGTTATCACATCAAGACATTAAGGTTCAATTTAGAGAACTAAACATTTATGTGAAAATATCAGAGTAACGTGTCGTGTTGATTAACCTGAGCTTTAGAGATTGCAGTACCAAAATGTTTCAAAAGGAAGACACAATTCCTACAAAGGTACTACACTATAGTCTTACTCTACTCAGTAGAAGCTATACAAAAAAATCTCTAACATGCTAATCCTGTAGCACTCCTTACAGCTCAGCATATCAACCCCGACCCTGGTTCTCGTCAACAAAAGCACCTACAAGACAACCCCCAACACATGAGCATAACACAATTCATATTCAACATAATATGAAAGTAAGGCATAAATGCAAATCTTAAACACAAGCCCTTCCTGTATTTCCTGCATTTATATCGCCCATTGGTTGTCCCTGTATCATAATTCATAATAAAACACATTATATGAATGTATGGCTTCATAAATAAATGTCATGACATCCTTCCTCCTTAAATCCTTATTTCAATCCTGAGCCCTTGTAATGCCTCGATTTGTTTAATACACGTATGATATGATTATGGTGTAATTATATCACTTGACGATGTGATAATGGGGGTTCGAGTGGAACCAAGAATGAATTAATTCATATATGAAATGAAATATGGGAAGGCATGAAACATGGTGTGTAATGCATATGAATTATGGATTAAGAGTTGAAGGTGCATCAACATGTGCATATGAGTTTGCATTTGAGTATGCATATGACTTTAATGTGAATTAGAGTTTCATTTGAATGTGAAGTTCATTTCATGTACATGTTACTTAACTTGTAATTACCTTGAAATGGTATGATAGCAAGTGACTTAAGGGAATAATGATCTATATTAAGTGGATAAGGGAGGTGTAATCACATAACACACCATTTTACACCTACAAATCTCTACCAAGCTCCTCTCCTTCTCTTTCAACTTTCTTGTGGTGTAAGCTTGGTTTTCAATTGTAACTTGAGCTAGGAGGGTATGTGAAGTAGAATTGTACCATCTTGGTAAGAACTTCATGGTTATATACTTGTTTTTGTCATTGGTGTTGAGATATGAGAAATAGCATATGAAATGTTTATGTGGAGATTCATAACTTGTGTATATGCTATGAATTGGATTCTTTAATGATAGAAACATGTTATTCTGTTCCTAGAGATTTCAAAAATCATGTTGAAATGGTTTAATATGATGTGTGGGAGAAGAACCATGGAGATAAACTTGAAAATCGCCATTGTCAAAACTTTCTGGACATCGGCGATCGATCGCGAGCTTTGTGGCGATCGATCGCCGATGCAGGGTAAATTTTAAGGCGGTGAAAGTTTGTGGCGATCGATCGCCAAGGTGTTGCGATCGATCGCGAGGGGACAGAGAGTTTTGGCGATCGATCGGTGCTGATGGCGATCGATCGCCAGTGTTAATATTTTGAAAATAAAATATTTTGTGGATTTTGATTTTAATGCCTATGATAACATGATATATTGTTGGCATTGTTGTAGCACCATCACAGGGGACAGGACAACGAGGCACTTAGCTATTGACAACTGCTTTATCTCGTTTGTGTCGCAGTACAGGTACGTGTTGACGTACGGAGTATAGATATGATATGATGATGCTATTATGGTTTTGATATCATATGATTTATGTTATCGTTGTGTCATATGATTGGTAGTATCATATGCATGTGCATACATAGATTTTATATGATTGGTATGGATGCCTTGATAGATATGTGTATATGCTTTGGTACGATCATTGTCTTGATAGATATACCTGGTGGGGTATATGCTTTGACTGCCACGATAGATATGCTAGTGTTGGGCATATGCTTTGACTGGGATCGGTGCCTGGATAGATATGCTAGTGTGGGGCATATGCTTGGGCTAGGATCGTTGCCACGATAGATATATTACATATGCTTTGGCTTGAGAGATATACGCCTGGTGTGGGTATATACTCCGGCTATTATCACAGATGAGTATGGTATTATGATATGTGCTGCTAATATGAAGATGTGATGTGGTTTCACTGACATATTGAGCTGAATAGGCATATCATATGGGACTCGTGATAATAGGGAACTTGTTGAGACATGTCATGACATAGTGCATTTGTGGATGCATGATACAGAACATTCACGTCATTTGATTTATTGTGCTTTATCATTGATATTGATATTGTGTTTGATATTGCACTGAGATAGTTGTTATCTATACTCACGTTGTGAATGTTTCTGTAGGGACTCATAGACGTGGGGAGCGTGAGTCATGATTTCCGCTGCGAGGGGAACCACTGCCTAGGAGTTCTTTTGAATTAGGTTGTTTATGTACATGATATGTATAGTTTGTTAGGTTTTTGATAACCTTGTAAACAACTTAACTAGCATGAACTCTTAATCCGTGCATGGTATATTACTTAATTCAGACTCACATATGTATGTTAATGAATACATAATGGATTAAGTAAACGAGGACCCCACAGCCCTTATCATTAGTACATTTTAATGCTTCTTGCTACTCCATGTAAGCGGAATTCTTCCTCGCTTCCAATGGACCTTAGCGTAAGCAATTAAAATCCTTACTAAGATAACCTTGACTCGTGAAATACACCTCTTATATTTCACAACATACATATGCAAAACAATGCATAATAACATGTATCATAATCTTAATGCACCACATTGCATTCATAATGCGTCAAAAGACAAACATAAAGCACATGTTACCGTTGGGATGCCCGTACGTCGCTTACGTACCTTTCCAAAAGATAGAGGAGTCAATCGACTTTATCTCCTCGGTTGTGATGGCACCTGGGATGGTTCTACATAGCCACACAACACAATATTAGGCACCTCATAACAATCCAATATCAAAACTTTAACAAAATATATCAATTTAAATTTTTCAACATTCTGGGTCTCTCGATCGATCGGCCCCTCTTCCCATCAATCGAGAAGACGCCTAAAATCAGAACCAAGATTCTGCCTCGCTCGATCGATCGAGAAGAAATGTCGATCGATCGAGATGCCCTGTTCGAGAAATACTAACCCAGAATTCTCGAACACCTATATTCATACCCTTCGATCTAGCATAAAACATACACCACATGTTTGAACAATTATGCTAGCAATTACAATACACTACTCCGAGTGTATTCGTACCAAATTTACACCCTAAGCATAAGCCTACATGTATAAACGTCGATCATTTAAACAAGTACTGGATCAACTTTTCTGGAAACAGGGTAACATATTCATTTCCAGATTTCTTGAGCACCTCACTTCATGCTGTTAAACCTATCACATATAGCATAAAGAAAGCTCGAACAAACATGCCATGGGCTTCACAAAACTACCATGCATATTTTCACATCAAAGTTTTACCAAAACCTAAGCTTGACGTGTATGATAATGCCTTCATAAAAACACTCCCCACACACATATTTCCAGAAAAACAGGGCACTTGAACCTTGCCCAGAATTTTCGACACTACCTTTCACATGATTAAATCTTTCACATAATACATGCAACATGTTCAAGGAAAAATACTGGTACCTTCAACGAGCTACCATACACAAAAGCACATCAAAGGTTCAACCAAAACCTAAGTTAGCATGCTTCAAATATTCATGGTAAAACCCTTCCTAACATGAAAAACAGAGCACTTCCTTGCTCGGATGTTCGAGGAACCCTTTTCTCTACTACAAATCTAGCACATAAAGCATGCAAGTTTCTTAACTAAACATGCTAAGGGCTTCACAAACATCACATAAAGGTACTCATAACAATATAACATCATACCCTAAACTAGCATGCCAAATCTGCTACAAAGAACAAGCATGCCAGGAAACTGAAAACTGGGAAGAAAATGTGACTCCTCACCACTTTTGCCCTTCGATTTTCTATATGAAAGGATGCTTGAAATCCGATCACTTTCCTCCTAGAAACCGTCCAAGTTGCAGACAAAAGGAAGGGAAAAAGAAGGAAGCTTTTTGGAAGAAGCAAGATGAAAATATCTAAGTCCAAAGTTGCCTCTTAGTCAATCTGCTTTCCAGAAAAACAGGGGAGGGGCGTGGGTTGAGTCAAGTGGGGGTGGGGTGGTTGCATGTAGGGTGGTTTTGTGGTGTTTAATTGTGTCCCGGTATTTCATACGATGTATAAAAATATCTCTCCTTGATATTTTATTATTTTACCACATCATCACAACAATTTAAAAACACCTAACATGCTCCCTAAACCACATCATCAATTAAATAAATCACTCCCACATACAAAACTCCTTTTAACACATAGGTTCATAATTAGCAACCCTTAATTGCACCATTGCATCATTGCATATTTGTTCAGGAGTCATTTCTGTTGTGGTAGGCAGAGCTTCTGATGCAGTAAGAGCTTTGGTTGGTTGACTGGTGCTGGGTTCATCTTCAATCCGAATGCCTAGTTCAAACTCATATGCTTTTAAGTCAGCATGTGATATCCCCGAAAGGATTATGTGTAAACATGCTTTGATGTATTAACTTGATTATGTGTTAAAGGCATGTTTTAATTTGGGGTTTTGGGCTATGCTTTATGTGATAAATGCATGTAATTATGTGGGGGAATTAAGGAATGTGGTTGGGGTTATATTGATTTTGATGATATGGTTTAGGAGGCATGTTAGGTGTTTTTAATGGTGTATTGATGTGGTAAAATTATAAAACATCAAAGAGGGATATTTTAATACATGGTATGAAATACCGGGACACAATTAAATACCACGAGGCCACCCAAACACACCACCCCCCCCCCCCCCCCCCCCCCCACTTGGCCGCAACCCATGCCCCTACCCCCTGTTTCCTGGAAAGCTTTTGGTCAAGCATGACTTTTGGTCTATCAGCATTAATCACTTCATCTCCTCCAAACTCTCCTCCTTCTCTCCTAAGACTCGAACCACACTCAGACAGCAGGTACGAAGAAGAAGATCACGTTTTATTGTTCTTTTGCTTGAAGGAAAGTCGAGCCAAAAAGTGGTGAGGAGTCACATATTTTTCCCAGTTTTCAGATTTCTAGCATGTGTTTTCTTTGTAGCAGATTTGGCATGCTAGTGTAGGGTTCGATGAAATCTTGTTATGAGTACTTTTATGTGATGTTTATGAAGCCCCTAGCATGTCTTGTTAAGTAACTTGCATGCTTTATGTGTTAGATTTATAGTTGAGAAAAGGGTTCCTCGAACATAGGAGCAGGGGAAGTGCCCTGTTTTCATGTTTAGTAAGAGTTCTATCATGAATATTTGAAGCATGCTAGCTTAGGTTTTGGTTGAACCTTTGATGTGAATACGTGTATGGTAGTTTGTTGAATATACCAGTATATTTCTTTGAGCATGTTTCATGTATTTTGTGAAGGGTTTAATCATGGGAAAAGTAGGGTTCGAAAATTCTGGGCAAGATTCTAGTGCCCTGTTTTTCTGGATTTTTGGTTGATGGTCAAACTTTTGGGGTTATTATGATGCATGTTAGGCTGAGAGTTTATTGAAACTTTGGTTTAAGACCCTTCATGGATGTATGGTGAAGCCCCTAGTATTTTTATTAGTGCATATTATATGTGTTATGATATGGTTTTAAGTGTTTGAAATGAGGTGCTCGGTAATTCTGGAAATCGCTCAAAGGAACAGAGTTGGCGATCGATCACCAAGGAGGCGAGATCGATCGCGACGTTCCAGTGGGTTTTGGCGATCGATCGCCAATAAGGGGCGATCGATCGCGGATTGCATAATTTTGGTATACAAGGCAGTAGCATCTCGCGATCGATCGGGGCTAAGGGGCGATCGATCGCGAGATGACATTTTAGGGTAAATGTGATTTTTATTTGAGTTTTGATTCCGGATTATTAGGAGGTGCCTAATATTGTGTTGTGTGGTTATGTAGAACCATCACAGGTGCCAGCACAGCCGAGGAGATAAAGTCAGTTGACTCCTCTATCTTTTGGAAAGGTACGTAAGCGACGTACGGGCATCCCAACGGTAACATGTACTTTATGTTTGTCTATTTGACATATGACGAATGCAAGGTGATGCATTAAGAGTATGATACATGTTGACATGCATTGTTTTTGCATATGTATGTTGTGAAATATAAGAGGTGTATTTCACGAGTCAAGGTTATCCTAGTGAGGATTTTAATGCTTACGCTAACGTCCATAAGAAGCGAGGAAGAATTCCGCTTACGTGGATTTCCATAAGAAGCGAGGAAGAATTCCGCTTACGTGGAAAAGTAAAAAGCATTGAAATGCACTATTGATAAGTGACTCAGGATTGAAATAAGGATTTAAGAAGGAAAGATATGTCATGACATTTATTTATGAAACCATATGTTCATATAATGTGTTATTATGAGTTATGGTACAGGGACAACAAATGGGCGTTGTAAATGCTTGGAAATACAGGAAGTGCTTTGTATTTATGATTTGTGCATTTACGCTTTACATTCATATTTTGTTGAATATGAATTACGGTATGCTCATGTGTTGGGGGTTGTCTTTGTAGGTGCTTTGGTGACGAGAACCATGGTCGGGGTTGATATGCTGAGCTTTAAGGAGTGCTACAGGATTAGCATGTTAGAGAATTTTTTTGTATAGCTTCTACAAGTGGTAGAGTAAGACTAATGTAGTACCTTTTAGTAGGAATATGTGAAATTCCTTTTTGAACTTTTGGTACTGTAATCTCTTAAAGCTCAGGTTAATCAACACGACTTACTACTCTGATTTATACATATGAATGTTTAGTTCTCTTAATTGCACCTAAGAGTATGTTTGAGATCACGGTGTCTCACATTTAGTGGTATCAGAGCAGTGGTTAGATAACCAGGGAAGAGTGAAGGGTAGCCTTTAGGGACAAGTTGGCTAGGTATTCATTGTTGGGCATGTTATGCATGTGATGCATATTGTTGTATAAGTGTTATACCAACATGCTTTTGAATAAGATACTCTTGTTATCTAACGGCTTATATTATGAACTGCTTTTGGTATTGTTGTTAACTTTTGTGTTGCAGCATGGCGGCTGTTAACCCGGAGAACCTCAATGAAGAGGTAGGGGATATGGGCAGTATGAACGCTAGTATTGCTCAGACGAATCTGTTACCGCCACCTGCTGTAGGCTTGGAGCCTGTTGCACAGTTATTGCTACAGGGGGAGATAAGTCTGACCCAGTTCTTGAGCTATCATCCACCGTTATTGAAGGGACAGAGACTGGGGAAGCAGCCGAGGAATGGCTTGAGAGACTGGAACAGATATTCGTATCGGCACCCTGTGCACGGACTGCCTGGCTGAGGTTGGCAGAGTTCCAGTTATCGAAGAAGACATGTGGTGGAAGACCACAGTCATGGAGCTGAGAGCTCAGGGTATGACTGTTGATTGGACTGTATTCAGGACCCGGTTTCTTAACCGGTACTTTTCGGCAGCTGCCAGACAGTTGAAGGAAGATGAATTCAATAGTTTGAAGCAGGGCAGCCTGTCAGTGTCAGACTACGCTATGCAGTATTCCTCACTACTGAGGTATGTACCTCATATTGCTGTCAGCAGTCATGCCAAGATGAGGAACTTTCTGAAGGGACTAAGGCCAGAGCTATTTGATCGGGTTGTCTCCAACAACCCCAGCTCATTTGATGACGCCCTGACACGGGCCGATTTGGCAGAGATTGCAGTGGGCGCGTACAAGGACGTTGTACCCCCTTTTGTACCACCACAGAGGCCTGTTGCTGATAGTCTGAGGCCACGAGGGGATCAGTTCAAGGCTCGTGGGGCCTCATCATCTTCCAGATTTGGTGGGAAGAAGTCTCAGGGTCAGAAGCAGAACAATCAGGGACCCACACAGGGGAGCAAGGCAGGGGGAAGCAGGTGTAACAACTGTGGAGGATGGCACTTGTTACGTGACTGTCAGGGTTGCTTTGTCTGTGGCAAGATGGGCCACTTGGCTCGAGGTTGCCCCAATCGGGTAGGTCAGACAGACTCTGGGTCAAATAGGCCAAGGTTTGATGCTGGGAGGGCACCACAGAGACAGCAGTTTGCACCACGACCACCGGGAGGTCAGACGGCAGGACCGCCGCAGGGTCAAGTGTATGCACTGACTAGGGAGCAGGCTGAGGCAGCCCCGGGGGAGGTCATTGCTGGTACGTGCCATTTATTTACGTACCCTGCACTTATATTGATAGATACAGGTGCTTCCCATTCCTTTGTATCTACTGCTTTTGTGGAGAGACACCGCTTGTGCTCGTCTCTGTTGCCCACGCCTCTCATGGTCTCGACACCCACGGGAAAGCATGTGATGGCAGACCGATTGTTATCTGATTGCCTCATTTATTTTGAGGGCAATGATCTGAGGGCCGATCTGATTCAGTTAGAGATGGCAGACTTTGACTGCATTATCGGCATTGATGTGTTGAGCAGATACCGAGCTGTGGTAGATTGCCAAAGGAGGATTGTTCGTTTTCTATCTGATCAGGGTTTCCAATGGACTTTTTATGGGGACGACTCTCATCCAAAGATTCCAGTGATCTCAGCGGTTAAGATGTCGCGATTATTGGAACGCGGCCACACGGGCTACCTTATTTATGCCGTGGATGCTTCAGAAGAAAAGGAAGTGAGAGCCGAGGACATTCCGGTCGTGGCGGAGTTCATTGATGTGTTTCCAGTTGAGATTCCGGGGTTTCCGCTGTCAGGGATGTTGAGTTTGCCATTGAGCTGCTGCCAGGAACTTCTGCTATTTCTCGTGCCCCATACAGGATGGCACCGGCAGAGCTGAGAGAGCTGAAAGTACAGTTACAGGAGCTCCTCGACAAGGGATACATTCGTCCTAGTGTATCGCCTTGGGGTGCACCAGTCTTGTTCGTGAAAAAGAAGGATGGTTCAATGCGTCTGTGCATTGACTACAGGCAATTGAACAAGGCCACAGTGAAGAACAGGTATCCGCTTCCGAGGATTGATGATCTGTTCGACCAACTTCAGGGTACAGAGGTGTACTCCAAGATAGACTTGAGGTCAGGCTATCACCAGGTACGGGTTAGAGATGGTGATGTCCAAAAGACGGCTTTTAGGACTCGGTATGGACACTATGAGTTCTTGGTGATGCCTTTCGGTGTGACAAATGCACCTGCAGTCTTTATGAGCCTGATGAACAGAGTATTTCAGGAGTACCTCGATCAGTTTGTGATCGTATTCATTGATGACATCCTTGTCTATTCAAGGAGTGAAGAGGATCATGCCGATCATCTGAGGATAGTACTCCAGATCCTCAGAGATCATCAGTTGTACGCCAAACTCAGCAAGTGTGAGTTTTGGCTGAGCAGTGTAGCATTCTTGGGCCATATCATATCACGAGAGGGGATATCAGTAGACCCGAGGAAGATAGAGGCAGTTATGGATTGGTCTGCCCCTACTTCAGTCGGTGAGATTCGGAGTTTCCTTGGTCTGGCCGGCTATTATCGACGTTTCATCGAGGGTTTCTCAAAGATCGCCAAGCCACTTACACAGCTGACTCAGAAGGGAGTCCCATTTTGTTGGTCAGAGGCTTGTGAGCAAAGTTTCCGGGAATTAAAGCACAGACTGACTACTGCACCAGTTCTAGTGATTCCCAGGGAGAACAAAGGATTTGTTCTCTATACGGACGCATCGTTACAGGTCTTAGGATGCGTACTGATGCAGGACAGACATGTAGGGGCTTATGCTTCGAGACAGTTGAAGCCACATGAGTCGAGGTATCCAGTCCATGATCTGGAGTTAGCAGCAATAGTGTTTGCCTTGAAGATATAGCGACACTACTTATACGATACCTCATTCACCATCTTCACTGATCACAAGAGCCTGAAGTTCTTGTTTACACAGGCTGAGCTGAACATGAGGCAGAGGAGATGGATGGACCTACTGAAGGACTACGATTGTGAAATCGAATACCACCCGGGGAAGCAAACTTGACAGCCGACGCTTTGAGTCGGAAGGTGAGGAGCACAGCAGAGGATGCCATGTGTCTATCAGCTATGTTGGGCTCCTACTGCCATTTGGGATTTGATTATGATGTGTCTGCTTCACCGATATAGGTTTTGACATTGTTAGCTGAGCCTGTCATTTATGATCACATCAGGAAGGCTCAGGGGACCGATGCAGAAGTTCAGAGATGGATGTCAGTGGTTCATTCAGGTCAGCCATCGAGATTTAGAGTGGCTGAGGACGGTTCTCTGAGACTTGGCGACATATGGGTGGTTCCAGATACACCCGAGTTGAGGCAAGGTATATTACATCGAGCTCATTGCAGCAGGATGAGTGTCCACCCGGGCGGGAAGAAGATGTATAAGGATCTACGCAGCCAGTTCTGGTGGAGGCGTATGAAACAAGATGTCACCTCTTTTGTCAAGCGCTGTTTGATTTGTCAGCAGGTGAAGGCTGAGAGGCAGAGACCTGGAGGTGAGCTAAGGAGTTTGGAGATACCCGAGTGGAAGTGGCAGCACGTGTCTATGGATTTCGTGACCCATTTACCGAGGACTGTTTCGGGTTTCGATGCTATATGGGTAGTCGTCGACAGATTGACTAAGAGTGCTCATTTCATTCCCTACTATATGACCTTCACGTACTTAAGGATGGCACAGTTATATGTCAGAGATGTGGTGAGACTGCATGGGATCCCTGTTTTGATTGTGTCTGATCGAGATCCGCGGTTTACATCTCACTTCTGGGAGGGTCTTCAGTCAGCTCTAGGTACAGAGTTGAGGTTGAGCACAGGCTATCATCCCCAAACGGACGGACAGACCGAGCGTACGATACAGACGCTCGAAGATATGTTGAGGGCTTGTGTGCTGGAGTTCGACACTTCTTGGCACGACTCAGTAGCCTTGGTGGAATTTTCATATAATAACAGTTACCAGGCTAGCATACAGATGGCTCCATTTGAAGCCCTATATGGCAGGCGTTGCAGGTCGCCTTTGTGTTGGGATGATGTGGACCGTAAATCGGTCGGGGGACCAGAGTTGGTCCAGGATATGGAAGAGAAGGTAAAGGTTATCAAGAGAAAGATGAAGGCAGCTCAGGACAGACAGGCAGCGTATGCCAATCAGCGGCAAAGGCCGTTAGAGTTTCAGTTAGGCGACAGAATTTTTCTGAAGATCTCACCTTGAGGCGTAGTACGGTTTGGTATGCGGGGGAAGTTGTCCCCGAGATATGTGGGGCCGTATGAGATCTTACAGCGTGTGGGTACTCTGGCGTACCGTTTGGCTTTACCGCCCTCTCTGTCTGGTATACACGACGTATTTCATGTGTCTATGCTGAGGAAGTATGAGCCGGATCCTTCACATGTGTTGCAGCCTTCAGAGGTTCAGATAGAGTCCGATGTTTCTTATGTGGAGCGGCCTATCAGGATTCTGGATAGGGCAGACCGCAGACTTCGGAACAAGGTTATTCCTATGATCAAGATTCAGTGGGATCGTAGGGGTGTCGAGGAGGCCACGTGGGAGACAGAGCGGCACATGGTGCAGCACTACCCAGAGTTGTTTTCTGGTATGCGTTTATGTGTTCTTTTACCTCTTGTTGGTAAGCATGTTGATTTCGGGGATGAAATCTTATAAGTAGGGGAGTATTGTGATATCCCTGAAAGGATTATGTGTAAACATGCTTTGATGTATTAACTTGATTATGTGTTAAAGGCATGTTTTAATTTGGGGTTTTGGGCTATGCTTTATGTGATAAATGCATGTAATTATGTTGGGGAATTAAGGAATGTGGTTGGTGTTATTTTGATTTTGATGATATGGTTTAGGAGGCATGTTAGGTGTTTTTAATGATGTATTGATGTGGTAAAATTATAAAACATCAAAGAGGGATATTTTAATACATCGTATGAAATACCGGGACACAATTAAACACCACGAGGCCACCCAAACACAACAACCCCCCCCGCCCCCCCCCACTTGGCCGCAACCCATGCCCCTACCCCCTGTTTCTTGGAAAGCTGTTTGGTCAAGCATGACTTTTGGTCTATCAGCATTAATCACTTCATCTCCTCCAAACTCTCCTCCTGCTCTCCTAAAACTCGAACCACACTCAGACAACAGGTAGGAAGAAGAAGATCACGTTTTATTGTTCTTTTGCTTGAAGGAAAGTCGAGCCAAAAAGTGGTGAGGAGTCACATATTTTTCCCAGTTTTCAGATTTCTAGCATGTGTTTTCTTTGTAGCAGATTTGGCATGCTAGTGTAGGGTTCGATGAAATCTTGTTATGAGTACTTTTATGTGATGTTTATGAAGCCCCTAGCATGTCTTGTTAAGTAACTTGCATGCTTTATGTGTTAGATTTATAGTTGAGAAAAGGGTTCCTCGAACATATGAGCAGGGGAAGTGCCCTGTTTTCATGTTGAGTAAGAGTTCTATCATGAATATTTGAAGCATGCTAGCTTAGGTTTTGGTTGAACCTTTGATGTGAATACGTGTATGGTAGTTTGTTGAAGATACCAGTATATTTCTTTGAGCATGTTTCATGTATTTTGTGAAGGGTTTAATCATGGGAAAAGTAGGGTTCGAAAATTCTGGGCAAGATTCCAGTGCCCTGTTTTTCTGGATTTTTGGTTGATGGTCAAACTTTTGGGGTTATTATGATGCATGTTAGGCTGAGAGTTTATTGAAACTTTGGTTTAAGACCCTTCATGGATGTATGATGAAGCCCCTAGTATTTTTATTCGTGCATATTATATGTGTTATGATATGGTTTTAAGTGTTTGAAATGAGGTGCTCGGTAATTCTGGAAATCGCTCAAAGGAACAGAGTTGGCGATCGATCACCAAGGAGGCGAGATCGATCGCGACGTTCCAGTGGGTTTTGGCGATCGATCGCCAATAAGGGGCGATCGATCGCGGATTGCATAATTTTGGTATACAAGGCAGTAGCATCTCGCGATCGATTGGGGCTAAGGGGCGATCAATCGCGAGATGACATTTTAGGGTAAATGTGATTTTTATTTGAGTTTTGATTCCGGATTATTATGAGGTGCCTAATATTGTGTTGTGTGGTTATGTAGAACCATCACAGGTGCCAGTACAGCCGAGGAGATAAAGTCAGTTGACTCCTCTATCTTTTGGAAAGGTACGTAAGCGACGTACGGGCATCCCAACGGTAACATGTACTTTATGTTTGTCTATTTGACATATGATGAATGCAAGGTGACGCATTAAGAGTATGATACATGTTGACATGCATTGTTTTTGCATATGTATGTTGTGAAATATAAGAGGTGTATTTCACGAGTCAAGGTTATCCTAGTGAGGATTTTAATGCTTATGCTAACGTCCATAAGAAGCGAGGAAGAATTCCGCTTATGTGGATTTCCATAAGAAGCGAGGAAGAATTCCGCTTACGTGGAAAAGTAAGAAGCATTGAAATGCACTATTGATAAGTGACTCAGGATTGAAATAAGGATTTAAGAAGGAAAGATATGTCATGACATTTATTTATGAAACCATATGTTCATATAATGTGTTATTATGAGTTATGGTACAAGGGACAACAAATGGGCGTTGTAAATGCTTGGAAATACAGGAAGTGCTTTGTATTTATGATTTGTGCATTTACGCTTTACATTCATATTTTGTTGAATATGAATTACGGTATGCTCATGTGTTGGGGGTTGTCTTTGTAGGTGCTTTGGTGACGAGAACCATGGTCGGGGTTGATATGCTGAGCTTTAAGGAGTGCTACAGGATTAGCATGTTAGAGAATTTTTTTGTATAGCTTCTACAAGTGGTAGAGTAAGACTAATGTAGTACCTTTTAGTAGGAATATGTGAAATTCCTTTTTGAACTTTTGGTACTATAATCTCTTAAAGCTCAGGTTAATCAACACGACTTACTACTCTGATTTATACATATGAATGTTTAGTTCTCTTAATTGCACCTAAGAGTATGTTTGAGATCACGGGGTCTCACATTTAGTGGTATCAGAGCAGTGGTTAGATAACCAGGGAAGAGTGTAAACCAAGTCTTCTAGTAAACCAAGTCTTCTAGTATAACCTTTCTGGAATTTTGAAGCACAACGCTTCTACGTCTCCCCTTCTTCCTTTCCAGGAAGGTTATACTAGAAGACTTGGTTTACACTTTACAGTATACAACATTCTTAGGCACTCACACAGCTTGGCCTAAACTCCTAGCAATCACAAATTCCTAATTTGTTTACAATGAATTCTATGACACTCACACAAGATATAAACTATTTAGCTTCGAGTGTTCTTCGAGCAGCAGACTTAGTTGTAGTTAATCTGTCAAGATTACAGTAGTAGTTCTTTTCTGCTCTTGCTGAACCTTCTGAGAATATCAATGAATAGATTTGCCTTGATGTTGGTGTTTTTCCTTTGTTTGATCAGATGGTTTAGCTAACCTCTTCATTCTTCACTTGGACGTATTTATAGATTAAGTGGTCTAACGGCAACTTTTCTGTATTAGGAAGAGATCAGCTTTCCAAATTCTGATTGTCTTCTTTCCTATTTTGTTAAGCAACGGCTCTTTTATTCTGACGCTAATGGTGGCGGAGATATAGCAAGGTGTGGTGCTCTGTTGTACCTTTGTCAGAATATGTTGTACTTGTTTTGTATTGTTGTTTTGTGCTCTTACTGGATAGTTAGACGTCTACTGGCTTTCTTCTTTTCAAATGATCGTTCATTCTTCTGTACTCAGTAGATGTCTTTGTTCAGTAGATGATATCATGTAGATGTCTGTCCAGTAGTTGTCCATCAGGTAGATGTCTGTCTAGTAGTTGTCCATCTGGTAGATGTTTATCCAGTTGATGTCAATCCGGTAGATGTTTATCCAGTTGATGTCTATCCGGTAGATGTTTATCCAGTTGATGTCCATACGGTAGATGTCTGTATCCAGTAGGTGTCTGTCCAGTAGATGTTTGTCACCCGGTAGGTGTCTGTATCCAGTAGGTGTCTGTCCAGTAGATGTTTTTCACACGGTAGGTGTCTGTATCAAGTAGATGTTTGTCACCACCAAAACTTAGAAATATTTTCCCAACAAGTACACATTTGTTCAGGAGTCATCTCTGTTGCAGTTGGTAGGGACTGTGATGCAGCAAGGGCCTTCATTGGTTGACTGGTACTTGGTTCATCATCAACTCGAAGGCTTAGATCTTATCGATCTCAATAATGCTTGGATAGTGCTCTGTAAAACTTCAGAATATTTCAGTAATTGTTTTTTATGAATGTTTTGCTTGTTTTTGAATGAAGTAGATTCAAGATTTTGAGTGTTGAGAGCTTTCTTCATTCTGCTCTTCGACGTATTTATAAACTCAAAAGTCTAATGACAATTATTCTTCAAATGGAATGATCCGTGCAAAATCAGCTTCCTGATTTTCATCCAAATTCTTTTTGTCTTCTTTCCAATTCCGTTAACCAATGGTTAGTTTATTATGATGAAGAATGGTGGCGCTGATATGGCAGTGCAGCGTTCTGTGGTACTATTGTCAGAGTGTATCTGCTTGAGTTTTGTCCTGTTGCCTTTTCACGTCTGTTGACTTGTCCTTAGTTATTTAGTCTGTTGGACTAAAATCAACTGATGTCTTGTAATATCCGTTGGTATCTACCAGTGAATACACCAGTGGACTTTGCAGTGAGCTATGATACTCTGATCCAGTAGACTTCTATTTTCTGCATCCAGCAGACGATGACTTTGACTCTTAGCACCCAGTAGACTCTATCTTTCAGTAGACCTTTGTAGAGTCAGTCGACGGACTTCTAGTCAGTACGTTTCTTCAATGCAGTAGACTCTTCAAGTATTAGTCATTTGTTATCACCAAAACTTAGAAAGATACAAAACCTGTGATGGACTTGCGAGGATATGGGCATGTACCCCAATCAGACTTTGAAAAAGCCTTCAATTGGAAATTATTATGAGCAACAAGATATAGTCCCTGGACAAGAGCTAATCATAATTAGGTCGTGGGATTTTACAAAATTTCTACAGAATCTCTGATCGCTATTATTTTAAACAGTATTTTCCAGTGTAGCGATGACGTACCGCAAGTGCACGGTGTCAAGTTTTAGTATAATGATATGAAAAGTATGAGTGTCGAACCCACGATGACTAGGAAATAAGTACCAAACTCAATTAATTTAACTATATTTAGTCTATGATAACTGATTGTGTTTAATTAACTAAATTGTTGGGAAAAAATTTCTAAGTTTTGGTGATTACAAGACATCTACCGGACAGACATCTACTGGATGGACATCTACTGGACAAAGACATCTACCGGATAGACATCTACTGGATGGACATCTATCGGACAGACATATACTGGATGGACATCTCATCTACCGATGAACATCTACTAGATGGATATCTACTCGACAAAGACATCTACCGAGTACAGAAGAGTGAACGATCACTGAAAGAAGAAAACCAGCAGACGTCTAACTATCCAGCAAGTGCACAAAGCAACAAGACAAAACAAGTACAACTTATTCTGACAATGGTACAACAGAGAACCACACCTTGCTTTGTCATCTTATCAGCTTGATCTGTTTTGGGCGATCGTTCTGGTCAGTCTGATTTCTCTCGATCCGGTCTGATATGTTTTGTCATCTTTAAAATCTCATCGATAAGATCCGGAACTAACACAATTATTTCCAATCTAGCGATTTTAGACCGCAAGTGCACGGTGTCAAGTTTTAGTATAGATAGGAAGATACGGATTGTCGAACCTACAGAGACTAACAAGTAAGTACCAAATAAGATGTCTTTTAACTATATTTAACCTACGATAATCAATTAATAATTAACAACTAATTAATTAATATAAACTACTAATCCAACCAAGTCAATAAAAGTAAACGAGAAAAATCCACTAGAGAAGATTATCGAGACTTTGGCTCACCAATGCAATTCCCTACAATTCTCGATTGAATATTCAAATATTTCTAAGGTGACGAGTTCTCCCAATTTATCTAATACACTCTCTCGAGCTATATTAAACCTAACATCGAATTGCAGTAAGTAACTCTCGTTCACTTATTTAACAATTCAATGTTGCATAAGATCCATGAAAACTCCTAGCTTTCAATTACTAGAATCTATGGCTATCACGCATGTATTTGACGTCATCTCTCGATCTCGGTCTTAAATCCATGGTATGAGTTATTAATTCAGTATCATAAAATCATCTCTCGATCTCAATTACGATACTAACATCATTCAAAGGTGATCAAACCTCCAAAAGCATGAAGAACATAAAACATACGCAAAGAATTATAAGAATTCAATCATTAAATCATCAAATCGAAGGTTCATCACAAAGGTTCGCCTAGCCTCGATAAATAAAATTAGTTCCTCCTAATAAATCAAAACACAACAAAACTAAGAATTTAAAGACAAAGAAAAACTCCCAGCGTCGACTCCGGTTGTACATCTTCGCTCCTTCTCTTGCTTCCTTCTCGATCGTCTCTTTTTATCGCCTTGTTGGGTTGTTCCAATTCCTAGGGTGAAGTGGTGATGATGGATGATGGTGATGGAAGGATGGAGGTTGATGATGGGGAAGAAAAGGTGGACGTGTGAGAGGAGTGAAGGAAAGAGAGGTTTGGATGGTGAATGGGTGTATGACATATGGAAGAAAGGTGGAGGTTATGGTGGACGTGAGATGGATTGGAGGAAGAAAATGGTGTGTGGTTTGGATGGTGAATGGGTATGGGGGTGTGGAGGCTTTTCCTAGGGTTCAAAATCTGATATGGGTTGTGATTTTGTGTATAATATATAGGGGAAAGAATTATGGACTTCCCTATTGCATCCAAACTCTACAAGGAAGGTATTTTAATGAAAACTGCTTGTCCCGATCGATCCGAACAGAAGAGCCGATCGATCGAGCCTTCCAGTAAGATTTCGCTCAATTTTCAGCCTTTCTCGATCGATCGGAAAAGCTTGCTCGATCGATCGGAAATCACAGTAAGTTTCTTCGCCTTTTTCAGCTTCTGGCGAGTTTCGTATGTTGGCCGTAACTTTCTCATACAAACTCCGAATTGGATGAATCAGCTATCCACGCGAAGATAAGAGAAAGTTCTACAACTTTTATATGGACCACATTTCCAAAACATGGCTCAAACATATAGTAATTTGAGGAGAAAGGAGCAACATGTGTCTTGGATTCTGGTTTCTTCCTCTTTTCTTCAACTTAATTCATTTTTTCATCATTTTAGCTTGATTTCTTCCCATTTTATGAATTTCAACATTGATTCCTGAAATAAAGAAATATATACCATAAACCATAAAATTATCCAAGAATCAACACGAAAACATATACATATCATAGCATAAAAATGCGTAATATTCAACCCTATCAACTCCCCCAAACTTATCACTTAATCGTCCTCGATTAAGCATTAAAATCACAAGGTAGAGTTCATTCTTGATACTTGAAACAATTATTTCATGACTTATTTTATTCTCAGAAATCTCATGCACATATACAAAAGTTGACAAGACATGTTTTCTCCTAATTCAAGCAACATATCTCAAAATCGGAACGTGTGTGTGTGATATAGTCAGTTTCAAGTTTCATGCACATGTTCAAGATCAAATCATGTTAATCAACTCAAAGTCGAAGATTATTACCAAGCACCCTATAAGCCTATTTTCAAACAACTTCTCCACTAATGATAGTTACTCCCTAGACTTGGATCAAAAGGACTTTTTAAGCTTGTAATGTAAGGCATTTGGTGTTGGCTTCAAAGAAAAGATAGGATAAGCGCAAAGAAGAGAGTATAATCATTTACAGTTCAAATTTTTCGCACACATCAAGCTTCTCTTCTTTTTCTTTTATAGCCTTGGCCACTTTGGGTCTTATATATTTCTTTTTTTTCTTTTCAAGGCTCTTTCTTTTTCTTCTTTTCTTTTTCTCATTCATCAATATTTTTTTATAAGCTCATCAAAATATAACAATTCAAGTGCATCGAATGATATTCATTATACTCCCTTAGGGTAAAGATAACTTTTTTTCATTTAGGCTCAAATAAGGGTAAGTATAATGAGTTTGCCAAGAATGTCGAATGGGGTCTAATTATATGCAATGCATATACCATTCTTTTTCAATAAAGCTCAAATGGGACACTAGGGATTGATATAGAATAGGTAAGCTTGAAAGGCTCAAACGTGTCAAAGATCGCCTAGATCATTTCCAAGTCAAGTTTGTAACTATAAAATTTTGCCTCAAAGTGTCCTCATCAAATAAGTTCTAGGATAACTCTAAGATGCTCAAGACAAATCATCAAGTTCACAACAATTGTCACTATTCAAAACATGCAATCCACAAGATCATGACTCATTGTGCTCAATATATTCCTCATTCTTGACATGCTAACTCAAATTAGGATATTCATGTACAAGTCCAATAATCATCACAAATCAAGTTCATATGCATAGTGAGATCAAAATCCTCATTGAATAGTCACTACTATAATTCATTCTTTTCTCAAGTTTGAACTCATAATTTTTTTTTTTTAGCTCATATTAGTCGGACGATTCAAGTGTCATTTAATCACACAACATGTGGTTAAAACAAGTAAAGCATGCAAGCTACTACTCCCCCAAACTTAAATCAAACATTGCCCTCAATGTTTAAAAGAATCAAAAGGGAAACAGTAAACTCCCCTGATCAAGACGCTTGCATGAGGGTTGGAAGATTTGCTTTTGAAAGCTCCACTGTTGTAGGGGTTCATCGCTCCAACCAAGTACCTAGCAAGAGAAGAATGCAAATAAAATAGTCTACACGAGAGATAAACAAACTAAATGCAAAAAACTAAAAATAAACAAAACTAAATGGCAAAAGGATACGCTTGGGTTGCCTCCCAAGATGCGCTGATTTTTAGTCGTCGGCTTGACCATCAGAAGCAACCATCAAAGAGCGGCTGCCGCCCATAGTAAGTATCGTATGATACCACTAATGGGTCTTCATTCAGTATGCCCTCAAGATTGGCAAGATTGTAACAGGTAAGCTCGTCGCTCCAACAACATTCTTTAATTGGTAGGCATGGGAGAATGACTCTTGACTTGGCTTCAAATCTTGGAGGATGTAGTGCGGTGAAGTTGGCATCGATGAAAAATACGGATCCACATATGACATAGAACATGTCTCCATCGATGGACTCAGATCGGAATCTTCGAAAGTCTCTTCCTTCTCCAACATCACACTCGACTCATCTTCATATAGGAACTCCTCGGATGACATCTCTGAAGTAGGCTCAATCTCTTGAAGAGGCTCAAATTCCCTTGACTTTTCCACATGAGTCGGATCACTCCCACAAACTTGGTTGGTTGAGTAATCGTCATCATATAACCAAACTTGATTTGTCGCCTCTTGATTTTTAGTTCTCGTCTCCTCCTCCTGGCAGCTAGTTGAAATTGTTTCCAGAAGGACCGCCATTTGCTGCTCCAGGTGGCGCACAGAGTTGGTTTGGCACTCCAAACTGTTCTCAGTTGATGCCATGAATCTCACTAAGGTATCCTCTAACTGAGTTGTGACATCTGCAGAACTATCTCTCCTCTCTTCGCTATGTTCAAATGGTTGTGGCGTATCAATAGGGTAGTGAGGCTCCGGTGGGTAATTGTGACTCCAACCTTGTAGTGAAGGATCACAATGCCAGTGATGATCGAAGTCCGCCATATCATTGAACAGGTTCACCACTCTGTCCTCATCTCTATCAACCAGGGGACTCCCAGTCACCAGTGCTCCACTCAATACCCATTCTCGTGTGTGTGCATCCAACCCGTTGAAGAAATATTGCAAGAGAGTATAGTTCGAAAAGTTGTGATACCTGGAATGTGTTGGCCAATTCATTGAATCTCTCCCAAACAGCGTAGAATGGCTCGGAACGTTGTTGGGAAAAGCTTGTGAAGGCATGTTGATGTAGCATCTCCAAGTACCTCACAAGACAAACAAAACAAAAACAAAATAAATATATATAATTTTTCTTTTTTTTTTTCGAAATAAATAAACAAAAAATGGTTAAATACAGTCAAAGAACCTAGTATGATATTACTAAAGTTAGTCCCCGGCAACGGCGCCAAAAACTTGATCGCTTTTCTTTTAAACAATTTGTTAGGATCGGATCCGGAGTGTTTAGAGGGGGGGGGGGGTGAATGAAGACTCCTTCTAAAAATTAATCCTTCGTGATTTCTTTCGGATTAGTGAAAGAAATCTGTTTCTTAATCAATTCTTGTACAGAACAGACCACTGAAAGTATAAGTGCGGAACGGTCTGTTCTTGTATGTAAGAACGGCTCGATGGCTAGTATGAAAGAACAAGTGCAGAAATAAGATACACAGGATATGTTTCTGGAAGTTCGAAGGTGGTGTAATCCTTCTACGTCTCCCCTTCTTCCAATTAAGGAAGGTTTATACTAGAAGACTTTGATTTATACAATCCTGTTGTACAAACCCGATTCAGACTGGATTTACCTCACTACCAATCTGAAATTCCTAGTCACTCGATCTGCTCAGACACACTTTGTCTGACAGTTACAATAAGTTTCCACTTCTATTTTTCAACACAGAAAACACAAGATGCGCACAGTGATCCTAAATGATCAAATGTTACAAAGTAAACGTGCTTAAGAATGATTTCAGCTCGAGAGCTTCTGAGCTTGTAAGCTTGGGCTGTTTTTGCTTTCTTGTGTGTTTTTCAATTGATCAGCAAGAGTCAGTAAGTTCCTTTTGCATCCTTTTATAGTTGAAGGTACCAACGACAGTATTTCCCTTAATGTGCAACTTTGACTCTTCTTAAACTCTGAGAAAGCTACAGTCTTCTTCTTCAGGATATTTGCCGTTCTGGTTCATACTTTCGGCGACTGTCAGGTAAGCTACTCTTTGTCTTCTTACCTTTTATGGCAATCTTTAGTCTTTGGTCCTTTGTAGCATTAATTACAACATTAAATGCTACAATAAATAGCCGTTAATGATTCGGACTGAGGAGCCATTCTGTATGTATCCTAAGCTGCTCTGATCTGATAAAGATAGAGATCGATCTGAAGCTTCGGTTTAGTCAGTCTGATATTCATCGATCCGGTCTGATAAGTAATGTGTCTTATCAACTTGTACTGTTGTTGAGCTATCGATCTGGTTAGTCTGATTACCCTCGATCCGGTCTGATATGCTTTGTCATCTTATCAGCTTGATCTGTTTTGGGCGATCGTTCTGGTCAGTCTGATTTCTCTCGATCCGGTCTGATATGCTTTGTCATCTTATCAGCTTGATCTGTTTTGGGCGATCGTTCTGGTCAGTCTGATTTCTCTCGATCCGGTCTGATATGTTTTGTCATCTTTAAAATCTCATCGATAAGATCCGGAACTAACAAATTCCCCCTTTTTGATGATGACAAAACCTAGCTTCTAAGTCTTTTTAACCAGTCTGATGAGAACTCTGAAGCGAAAAACTTTCGGATCGATTACTCTTTCTTGTTCAAAATAAATGAACATCATTAAGTTGGATCGATTAAGCCTTTTATTATTAAGCCTTATATTGTAGTTCAAAATAAATGAACACGGACTTAATCGAAAGAGGATTTTTATTGATCACCAAAAATCCTAAATACAGACAGTCTGAAAATTTTATTTTCTAGAAGACTGAGACGGAGGCGGTCTGAAGTCTTTCTTCTTTTCCCCCTTTTTGTCAGCAGCAATCTCTTGAAGAAAGTCAACAACTTGTGCTAGCTGCGCGCTGATAGCGTCAAGACGAACGTCTTGAGCGCGGAGGGAATCGGCAACAGATGCTCTGACTTCAGTGGCTAGTTCGATCTGCTCTTTTCTCAGACTGTTCTTATAAGAGGCTTGTTGAGAAAACAGATCGTTTATGCCTCGCTGAAGGCTTCCAATACTGGCAGTCATCTTCTCTTTGAATGAATCAAAGTCCAAAGCTGTAAGCCTCTGACCTTGATGAACTTCGAGAATGCGTTGAGAGAGTGACAGGCAGTTGTCAGAGAGGTGCTGAAGAGTCCTTGCCAGAAATGGAGGTGCATCGGATTGTTGGCTGGGAGAGCGATCTGATGAGGACAAAGCCTGTTCATCGTCTTCAGCAACCGGGACAAGTGAAGATACAGCAACTTGGTGACTTTCGGACCGGATCAAGGTGACCAGATCCGAAGAAAATGTTTGAATGAAAGCCATATCTTCATCTAAGTGGATTGGAGGAGTGCTTGGTCTGGAGGGCTCCTCAATCTGGAGAGCTGCAACAATGGTCGACACCACAAGATCCGGATCGACGAATTCTGGAGCGCCAACTGTTGCCAGTTCTACTGTTGGACTGATTTGTGCACGGGAGGCTGAAGACCCCAAAGGAATGGAGGTTGTTGGAGAGTCCAACAATACATTCAATGGGTCATCATCTGGCACAGACGGAGCATTAGGCAATGGCTGCTCTACTGTCTGTTCTGGTACTTGCTCTACAGTCTCATCCGATGCTTGCTCGGCTGTCTGGTCTGCTGTATCAGAAGTAATAACCTCAACGAAAGGTTCTGCCATAGTCTTGCTTGCAGAGGGATGATCCGGGCTGGTTGTGGGAGTGGATATACTGAGCTTCTGTCGTTGAAAACGGACAGCTAAGTGAAGAGCATGAACATCCATCTCGAGTTGAGCAATAACAGCCCCATCATCTCTGGCAGTTGGAGCAATCGGATCAAAGTTCTGTTTCTTAGCAGCTAGGATCAGAGTGGCCAGACTGAATCTTTGATTAGCCGTAAATAGCTCTTTGCGCTGCACGGCAAGCCGAACATCATCAGTCTCTGTTCCTTTCAGAACTTCCTCTTCCATCTTCTTCAGTCTGCTCAACTTACCGAAGAATAACTCAATGTGGTTGATAGTCCGGTACTGGACATATTCATCAAAGACCACAATGAGTGCCTTCACCTTCTCATCAACATCCTCCATAGCGATGTTGATGGCTGTCTGCGCTGCAGATTTGGGTTTAGAGGAGAGGGGTTCGGAGAGAATGGCTTTTCCCTTGCCGGTGGAGGAAGGGGACTTGATCCCTGATTGGGTATAATCTCCCAACTCAGTGATAACTATTCCTTTGACCGTGGGAATGGCAGAGGGAAGTCTAACGGTGACTTTGGGTGCAAGGGTTGAAGCTTGTGAAGGTTGGATGGAAGGTTGGGGTGCAGGGGTGGCTTTAGTTGGAGGCAATATGGGTAAGGCTTTGAGGGGTAATGTTTTGCTGGGCTTGGTAATCTGGGTTCTTGGCTTTTTGGGAAGTGGCTTGGTTGGTGGCGAGGGAGCAGACTGAGTTTCTTCCGAATCAGTCTGGATGGTCAGTTTGCGCTTGACGCGAGGTTTGCGCGCAACAGCTTGTTCTTCGCCCTTCTCAATCTTGACTGCAGCCAGAGTAGCAGGATTAGGCGGAGCACTCTTGGACTTCAGCAAAGCAAGTCCTTTGGACTTTAGAATCTTAAAGGGGCTGAGAGCGGACTGCTTTCCCAGCTCGATGTCCAAAGACTCCAGTAGCTTGCTGAGAGGAACAGCAAAGCATACAGCTTGTTTCAATGCAATCACCGTTTCTAGCAGAACTCCAAAAAGAATGACGGACCAGTTCATCTTCTGTCCGGATACAATAGCCGCCATAGCTCTGAACTTCTCTGCGGTTACAGCGTCAAAACTTCCTGCCTTGCCCAAAATAGGCTTACCCACTATCTCGCACAGCACCTGGAAATGAAAGAGCATTTCGTTCTTCTTAAACGAGGGTTGCAAGCGATGGCCAAGAATAGAAATATTTCCTTGAAGAGCTGAGAGTGACGCTTGAGGAATTTGTCCAAACTCTGTCAGTCCGGAATTGGGGAGGCCAAAGGTCTTGGCCAGCGTCATCGGCGATATCTCAAAGGATTTGCCCTTGACAGTAGTAGATATAGATGTCTTCTGGGAGACGGCATTGGAGAATAGTTCGCGGATTTCTGATTCATAAACAACGGTGCCGCACTCCAGAAAGTTCCTTAAACCAGATGATTCCAAGGCTCTGAAGATGGACACCATCTCTGCATCTTCTGCCCTGTAAATATCATTAAACTCAACGGAGAGGGAGTTATGAGTGATGGTAGCCATTGGAATGAAATTAAACGAATGCGAAGATTTAGGAGAGTGAGAGAATAAGAAAACAGATAGCGGTAATTTGTAAAAAGTGAAATAGAATGAAATGTTCAGCCCGCTAAATAGGAGAGAGAAGACACGTGTCTTTATCTCGATGACTGATGAAAAGAAATTCAAAAATAAACAGTCAGGATAACAGATAGTTAAGGCGGTTAAAATGCGATCAGTCCGGGCTATTTTTGTACAAAAGATGTATTGACCAAACAGATCATGGGATAACATCAGATTGACATAGATCGGTCTGAAGGTTCGGACCGGTCTGTGTCTTTCTGAACATTGTATTATCGATCTGTGGTAACAAAAATGTTTAAGTGCGAAAGAAAGAAAAACATCTAAACTATTAAGATAAGTCAATTAAACCAAGAATTTGACGGAAATAATTAAACTTAGCCTCTGGGAGCGGTTTGGTGAAGATGTCTGCTGCTTGCTGCTCTGTTGAGATGTGCTCGATCCGAATTTCCTTTTTGCCAACATGATCTCGAATAAAATGATGGCGTATATCAATGTGCTTTGTTCGAGAGTGCAAAACTGGATTATACGTTATAGTGATTGCACTTGTGTTGTCGCAAAATATCGGAGAGTCAACAGCTTGGATGCCATAGTCTTTGAGCTGGTGTTGAATCCAGAGCATTTCAGCGCAACAGCTTCCAGCGGCGAGATACTCTGCTTCAGATGTAGATGTGGTAATCGATGTCTGCTTTTTACTGAACCAAGAGATCAATCTTTCACCTAGAAATTGACATGTTCCACTGGTGCTTTTACGATCAATCTTACACCCAGCGTAGTCTGCGTCGGAATATCCGATCAAGCTGAAGTTCGAATCTTTGGAGTACCAAAGACCAACGTTCTGAGATCCTTTTAAGTATTTCAGAATACGCTTGGCAGCAATAAAATGTGATTGCTTTGGTTCTGACTGAAATCTGGCGCACATATAGACTGAGAACATAATATCAGGCCGGCTCGCAGTAAGATACAATAGCGATCCGATTAGTCCCTCTATACATGGTTACTTCAACTGCTGTTCCCCCTTCATCTTTGTCTAACTTGATTGTTGGACTCATAGGAGTTGATGCAGTTGAGCATGTTTCCATTCCAAATCTCTTGAGGAGCTCTTTGGTATACTTGGTCTGATTGATGAAAATACCATTGTTGAGCTGTTTTACTTGGAGACCCAAAAAGAATGAAAGTTCTCCCATCATGCTCATCTCAAACTGTCCCTGCATTAACTTAGAAAATTTCTCGCACAATTTGGGGTTAGTTGACCCAAAGATTATGTCATCAACGTAAATCTGAACTAATAGGGTATGTTCCCCCTTAATAAATTTAAAGAGAGTTTTATCTACTGAGCCAATCTGAAAATCATGGTTCAGCAGAAATTGAGATAGAGTGTCATACCAGGCTCTTGGAGCTTGTTTCAGACCATACACTGCTTTATTCAGTAGATACACATGACTGGGATGCAAATGGTCCTGAAATCCAGGTGGTTGCTCAATGTAGACTTCTTCCTGAAGCTTTCCATTAAGAAAAGCGCTCTTAACGTCCATCTGATATACTTTGAAGTCTTTAAAGGCAGCATATGCAAGAAAGATTCGGATGGCTTCAAGTCTGGCGACTGGCGCAAATGATTCATCGAAGTCGATTCCTTCTTCTTGTCTGAATCCTTGTGCCACCAGTCTGGCTTTGTTTCTAACCACAGTTCCATCTGCGTCCAGCTTATTTCTGAAAACCCATCTGGTTCCAATGACAGGCAGATCGCTTGGTCTGGGGGTTAGACTCCAAACTTGATTTTGTTCGAATTGATTTAGCTCTTCTTGCATGGCCTTAATCCAGTTGAAATCAGTTAGAGCTTCATCGATCTTCTTAGGTTCCAGAGTATAGATGAAAGCAGCATGTGTGAATTCATCCATCATCTGTCCTCTGGTTCTGATCGGTGCAGAGGGACTACCAATCACTAGATTGGGTGGATGCTTCTTAGTCCATCGATAGCTTGACTCTGGATTGTCTGGTCCGGTCGGATGAGTAGTAGCAGCATGATCAGCATCTGCTTTAACATTTGAGTGAAGAACATCCGGATCAGCTCGATCTGAAGGAGTTTCAATGCCTAGATCCGGTCTGTCTGGTACTTCTGGTTCTGGTGGATTGTCTCTTGACCTGTTAGCTACAATCTCATCATCACTGTTAGCTTCGAGATGGATATTTTCCATCTGATTTTGAATTGATTCTTTGTTGCCCTCAACACATAAAGATTCATCAAAAGCTACATGAACAGATTCTTCTACAGTTAAGGTTCGATTATTAAAAATTCGATAGGCTTTGCTAGTTGATGAATATCCTAAAAATATTCCATTATCTGACTTAGCTTCAAATGCTGTAAGATGATTCTTACAATTGTTATGAACGAAGCATTTGCAGCCAAAAATATGAAAGTGAGAAATAGATGGTATGTTACCAGTCCATATTTCATAAGGGGTAAGGTTCAGCTTCTTGTTGATCATGGACCGATTTTGAGTGTAGCAAGCAGTGTTTACAGCTTCTGCCCAGAACTTTTGCGAAATTCCAGAATCAGCAAGCATTCTTCTTGCTGCTTCCTTGAGCGTTCTGTTTCTTCGTTCTGCAACTCCATTCTGTTGAGGAGTTCGAGCGGCTGAAAACTCATGCTTGATTCCATGATCTTCTAGAAAGGATTCAAGATTCTGATTTGAAAACTCAATGCCTTTGTCACTACGAATCCTGTCTATGCTGGATGATTTCTCGTTCTGAGTGCGTTTCAGCAGCTTGATCAACTTCGGACCGGTCTGATCTTTACTGCTCAAAAATATAGTCCATGTAAAGCGTGAGTAATCATCAATAACAACAAGAGTATACCGCATTCCCCCTAAACTTGTTATTGGTATAGGACCAAACAAGTCCATATGCAATAATTCTAAACAGTGGGAGGAGGATTTGGCATTCTTGTTTTTGAAGGATGATCTGATCTGTTTGCCCATTTGGCAAGCTTCGCAGATCTTATCCTTAGCAAAATCGATCTTGGGCAGACCGATAACTAAATCATGTTTACACAGGCTGGAAATGGTCTTAAAGTTTATATGATTCAAACGTTTATGCCACAGCCAATGTTTATTATCATTGTTAGCGATGAAGCAAGTAGGATTATCAGGTTGAACATGATTCCAGTTAATCTTATATGTATTTCCATTCCTGATTCCTACGAGCATAGTTATACCGTCTGATGATTTAACAGTGCAAGTGTGTTTATGAAATTCTACAGCATAACCATTATCACAGAGTTGACTTATACTGATCAAATTATAGCACAGTCAGCACATCATTGATAATAATGTTACCATGGACAATCTTACCCTTGCCCACGGTCTTACCCTTTGAGTTATCTCCGAAGATGATCTTGGGTCCAGTACATTCTGTGACTTCAGACAGCAGCTCGATGTTTCCAGTCCATGTGACGGGAACACCCACTGTCCAAATACCAGTCTGATGCGAGCTTCTTCGGTACCTGTCATCAAATATAATTGTTGTTGGTACCCAATCCTATTTGGGTCCAGAACGGATTAGCCCTTTGGGAATCCCACACCTGTATCAACTTCAATGGCTTGTGTGTGTAAGGTGTGCTGTGTGCTGGTATGTTTTGTGTGTGATAATGTGTGCGCTGTGAAAACCTTTGATTCTCATTAGGTAGTCTATATCTTCGTTGAATCGGTGTTGAATTATAGTAATTGTATTGTCTTCCTTGCCTTCGATCTTGCACCTTTGGATTTGGTCTGATAGACGCAAATCTTGCTGGTGCCTTTTCTTTGGCTTGGTCAACATAACCAATCTCTTTTCTCAGATTTTGATTCACGTAAGAGACTCCTGTTTGAATCTTAGGTGCTTCAGTCTCATATATTGTGCTGGATTTAACAAATGTCATTTGTTTGACTTGGTTCTTTACCAGCAACAGCTCAGACTCATCTTTGGTGTCAAAGCCTATGCCGGTGAAGTCACCGACGTTTCTTTGAACCTCTTGTAATTCTTCCAAAGATGTTCTGGATTTTGTCCATGTTTTGAATATATGAGAGAGCTTAGCATTTTGTGTGCTAATTCTCTTATTTTCTTCATGGAGCTGATCATAAGAGATTTCCAGCTTATTCAGCTCGATCTGGAGATTGTTGCACTCACCCTGCTCAGAGCAGCTTGGTTTGTTGTGCTCATCCATTTGATCACTGACTTTAGCTTTATTCTTCTCAAATGATTCAGCTAAGATCCTATAATCATTAGCCATGTCTTGCAGTGCGGACATGAGCTCTTCTCGTGTAAATTCATTTGAGTCAAGATCATATACCTCGTCTGTCTGACTCATCTCTTCGTTTGCCATGAGACATTGAATATCTTCTTCGCTTTCGCTGGAAGAATATTCAGAGCTTTCCGAGTCTGAGTCTGTCTGAGCCCATTTGCTTGTTTCCTTCTTCAGCTACTAGGACTTTTTGGGATTTTCCATGATTCTTGCGGTCTTTGTAGTGCTTCTTCTTCCTATCATCACGATGCTTCTCTTTCCGTTCTTCTTTCTTCGGTCTGGTGCAATCTGCAATAAAATGTCCGGTCTTACCACAATTGTAGCAAGCCTGATCGTTAACAGTATCATCTTTTCTTGATTTATAATGATGAGAGGGTTTGAAGTTCCTCTTATTCTTAGACATGAATTTACCGAATTTCTTGATAAATAATGACATAGCATCATTACTTATCTGTTCAACGGATCGGTCTGATGTTGAGATGGTCTGGTCTGGAATGGCTGCCAGGGCCTTGTTTGGTTGAGAGATGAATGGCTCTGCTTCACCTCTGCTTATCAGTTCAAACTCATAGGCCTTAAGATCTGCAAACAGATCATGAAGTTCAACCTTGTTAAGATCTTTTGATTCCCTCATGGCAATGGTCTTAACATCCCATTCCTTTGGCAGAGCTCTCATAACTTTCAGAGCGATCTCTCTGTTAGAATATTCCTTCCCCAGACCATTCAGTTCATTTATGATGCCAGTGACTCTTTCATCAAACTCATTTAGAGTTTCTCCACTCTTCATTTTTATGCCCTCAAATCTTTGAAGAGCAACAGTCAGCTTGTTTTCTTTGGTCTGGTCGTTGCCTTCACATAGCTGTGCTATCTTCTCCCAAATTTCTTTGGCAGTAGAGCACATTTTGATTTTGCTGAACATGTTCTTGTCCAATGTCTTGAACAAGATGTCTTTGGCCACATTAACGAGATTTGCTTTCTTTCTTTCCTCATTCGTCCAGAGAGATCTGTCCTTTTCTACCATTTGTGGTTCTCCACCAGTAATGGCGACTGCTGTATTTATTTTTAGAATCTTCATTGGTCCATCAGTGATGATGAACCACATATCGTCATCCTGAGCTGCCAGATGAGCTTGCATTCTGATTCTCCAGTCATCATAGTCTTCTTTTGAGAACATAGGGATTTTGTTGAATGATGCCATCAGCTCGAGTGATTTTGTGCTGATTAAGATGACCTGCTCTGATACCACTTGTTAGGATCGGTCCGGAGTGTTTAGAAGGGGGGGGGGGGGGGGGTGAATGAACACTCCTTCTAAAAATTAATCCTTCGTGATTTCTTTCGGATTAGTGAAAGAAATCTGTTTCTTAATCAATTCTTGTACAGAACAGACCACTGAAAGTATAAGTGCGGAACGGTCTGTTCTTGTATGTAAGAACGGCTCGATGGCTAGTATGAAAGAACAAGTGCATAAATAAGATACACAGGATATGTTTCTGGAAGTTCGAAGGTGGTGTAATCCTTCTACGTCTCCCCTTCTTCCAATTAAGGAAGGTTTATACTAGAAGACTTTGATTTATACAATCATGTTGTACAAACCCGATTCAGACTGGATTTACCTCACTACCAATCTGAAACTCCTAGTCACTCGATCTGCTCAGACACACTTTGTCTGACAGTTACAATAAGTTTCTCACTTCTATTTTTCAACACAGAAAACACAAGATGCGCACAATGATCCTAAATGATCAAATTTTACAAAGTAAACGTGCTTAAGAATGATTTCAGCTCGAGAGCTTCTGAGCTTGTAAGCTTGGGCTGTTTTTGCTTTCTTGTGTGTTTTTCAATTGATCAGCAAGAGTCAGTAAGTTCCTTTTATTGCATCCTTTTATAGTTGAAGGTACCAACGACATTATTTCCCTTAATGTGCAACTTTGACTCTTCTTAAACTCTGAGAAAGCTACAGTCTTCTTCTTCAGGATATTTGCCGTTCTGGTTCATACTTTCGACCACTGTCAGGTAAGCTACTCTTTGTCTTCTTACCTTTTATGGCAATCTTCAGTCTTTGGTCCTTTGTAGCATTAATTACAACATTAAATGCTACAATAAATAGCCGTTAATGATTCGGACTGAGGAGCCATTCTGTATGTATCCTAAGCTGCTCTGATCTGATAAAGATAGAGATCGATCTGAAGCTTCGGTTTAGTCAGTCTGATATTCATCGATCCGGTCTGATAAGTAATGTGTCTTATCAGCTTGTACTGTTGTTGAGCTATCGATCTGGTTAGTCTGATTACCCTCGATCCAGTCTGATATGCTTTGTCATCTTATCAGCTTGATCTGTTTTTGGCGATCGTTCTGGTCAGTCTGATTTCTCTCGATCCGGTCTGATATGCTTTGTCATCTTATCAGCTTGATCTGTTTTGGGCGATCGTTCTGGTCAGTCTGATTTCTCTCGATCCGGTCTGATATGTTTTGTCATCTTTAAAATCTCATCGATAAGATCCGGAACTAACACAATTATTTCCAATCTAGCGATTTTAGACCGCAAGTGCACGGTGTCAAGTTTTAGTATAGATAGGAAGATACGGATTGTCGAACCCACAGAGACTAACAAGTAAGTACCAAATAAGATGTCTTTTAACTATATTTAACCTACGATAATCAATTAATAATTAACAACTAATTAATTAATATAAACTACTAATCCAACCAAGTCAATAAAAGTAAACGAGAAAAATCCACTAGAGAAGATTATCGAGACTTTGGCTCACCAATGCAATTCCCTACAATTCTCGATTGAATATTCAAATATTTCTAAGGTGACGAGTTCTCCCAATTTATCTAATACACTCTCTCGAGCTATATTAAACCTAACATCGAATTGCAGTAAGTAACTCTCGTTCACTTATTTAACAATTCAATGTTGCATAAGATCCATGAAAACTCCTAGCTTTCAATTACTAGAATCTATGGCTATCACGCATGTATTTGACGTCATCTCTCGATCTCGGTCTTAAATCCATGGTATGAGTTATTAATTCAGTATCATAAAATCATCTCTCGATCTCAATTACGATACTAACATCATTCAAAGGTGATCAAACCTCCAAAAGCATGAAGAACATAAAACATACGCAAAGAATTATAAGAATTCAATCATTAAATCATCAAATCGAAGGTTCATAACAAAGGTTCGCCTAGCCTTGATAAATAAAATTAGTTCCTCATAATAAATCAAAACACAACAAAACTAAGAATTTAAAGACAAAGAAAAACTCCCAGCGTCGACTCTGGTTGTACATCTTCGCTCCTTCTCTTGCTTCCTTCTCGATCGTCTCTTTTTATCGCCTTGTTGGGTTGTTCCAATTCTTAGGGTGAAGTGGTGATGATGGATGATGGTGATGGAAGGATGGAGGTTGATGATGGGGAAGAAAAGGTGGACGTGTGAGAGGAGTGAAGGAAAGAGAGGTTTGGATGGTGAATGGGTGTATGACATATGGAAGAAAGGTGGAGGTTATGGTGGACGTGAGATGGATTGGAGGAAGAAGATGGTGTGTGGTTTGGATGGTGAATGGGTATGGGGGTGTGGAGGCTTTTCCTAGGGTTCAAAATCTGATATGGGTTGTGATTTTGTGTATAATATATAGGGGAAAGAATTATGGACTTCCCTATTGCATCCAAACTCTACAAGGAAGGTATTTTAATGAAAACTGCTCGTCCCGATCGATCCGAACAGAAGAGCCGATCGATCGAGCCTTCCAGTAAGATTTTCGCTCAATTTTCAGCCTTTCTCGATCGATCGGAAAAGCTTGCTCGATCGATCGGAAATCACAGTAAGTTTCTTCTCCTTTTTCAGCTTCTGGCGAGTTTCATATGTTGGCCGTAACTTTCTCATACAAACTCCGAATTGGATGAATCAGCTATCCACGCGAAGATAAGAGAATGTTCTACAACTTTTATATGGACCACATTTCCAAAACATGGCTCGAACATATAGTAATTTGAGGAGAAAGGAGCAACATGTGTCTTGGATTCTGGTTTATTCCTCTTTTCTTCAACTTAATTCATTTTTTCATCATTTTAACTTGATTGCTTCCCCTTTTATGAATTTCAACATTGATTCCTGAAATAGAGAAATATATACCATAAACCATAAAATTATCCAAGAATCAACACAAAAACATATACATATCATAGCATAAAAATGCGTAATATTCAACCCTATCAGTTGTATACTGTAAAGTGTAAACCAAAGTCTTCTAGTGTAACCTTCCTGCAAAGGAAGAAGGGGAGACGTAGAAGCGTTGTGCTTTGAACTTCCAGAAACAATATTTGTGTTATTTACTTACTGCAATTTACCATTCAGTTATTACTACTCACAAGTCCAGCAGACGTCTTCCGCACTATAATCAGTGTCTACTGACTTGCAACAAATTGAGAAGCTAATTCAGTACCTAACAGTCTGCAGCAAACCGAGTAAAATCAAAATTGAATCTAGTGTTTATTCAACCCCCCTTCTAAACACTACATCGATCCTAACAAGTGGTATCAGAGATTGGTCTTCTCAATCTTGAGAATGACTAAAAACTGATGGCCTCATTCAGCAAGATTCCCATGTTCAAGAAAGATGAATACGATGACTGGAGAATTTGTATGCAAGCACATCTGAGTGCTGAAGACGATGACATGTGGTTCATCATCACTGATGGGCCAATGAAGATCATGAAGATCAATACAGCAGCTGCCATTACTGGTGGTGAACCTCAGATGGTCGAGAAGGACAGAACCTCCTGGACA
Source organism: Haberlea rhodopensis (assembly GCA_907163345.1). Taxonomy (NCBI): domain Eukaryota; kingdom Viridiplantae; phylum Streptophyta; class Magnoliopsida; order Lamiales; family Gesneriaceae; genus Haberlea; species Haberlea rhodopensis. The sequence goes on along the minus strand of CAJQUN010000779.1, from coordinate 27,468 downwards.
AATGAGGAAAAGAAAAAATCAAATCTGGACAATGTGGCCAAAGACATATTGTTCAAAACATTAGACAAAAATATGTTCAACAAAATCAAGATGTGTCCCATTGCTAAAGACATCTTGGAAAAGATTGCCCAGTTGTGCGAAGGGAATGACCAAACCAAGGAAAACAAGCTCACTGTCGCCCTACAGAAGTTCGAAAATATCAAAATGATGTCCGGAGAAACTCTCAGTGAGTATGATGAAAGAGTAACTGGAATCATAAATGAACTCAATAGCGTTGGTAAGGATCTATCCAACAGGGAAGTCACCATAAAGGTCATGAGAGGTCTTCCAAGAGAATGGGATGTAAAAACAATTGCCATGAGAAAATCCAAAGACTTAAACAAGATAGATCTACATGATTTATTTGCTGACTTAAAAGCATACGAGTTTGAACTAGGCATTTGGAGATGAACCCAGTACCAGTCAACCAACCAAAGCTCTTACTGCATCAGAAGCTCTGTCTACCAAAACAGAAGATGACTCCTGAACAAATATTCAATGATGCAATGGTGCTGTTTGTCAAAAAATTTGGAAAATTTATGAAGAAGAATCAAAAGACCTATCAATCTTATCCAAGGAAGCAGAACTTCAAAAATAGATCAGATAAGGATGATCGTGTCTGCTTCAACTGTCTTAAGCCAGGACATTTTATCACGGACTATCCTAAACCAAAGAAAGATGATCAAAAGAGAGGATCAAAGGACTTTAGAAAGTCGAAGGAAAAGAGAAGATCATCCAGAAGGGACAGAGACCAGAAAGTACTGGTGGCTGAAGAAAACAAGAGCAAATGGGCTGATTCAAAATCAGACTCAGAAGAAAATACCGGCTCATCCAGTGAAAGTGAAGATGAAGAAGTTCACTGTCTGATGGCCGACGATGACGGTGAGGTAACTGATTCTAATCTCTCAGAATTTACACATAATGAACTCACCAACGCATTGCAGGACATGATTAATGAGTATCAGATGTTGTATGAATCCTTCGAGAATTATAAGACAAAACATTCAATCCCAACGGAACAGCAAAACAACAAAATTGATTGTGAACAATCAAAGGAGTTGGAATGCTTAAGGGAAAAAGTAAGTGTACTCGAAAAAGAAAGGGATCAAGCAAAATGTGCACACCAGAAACTCATTAAGCTGGTTCGCACATGGAACGCATCTACTGCCAGAAAAGATGAGATGCTTGAGTCAATAAGGCTTGCTGGTGATCTTACCGGTATAGGCTACTCTAACAATGATAGTAACTCATCTGGCATCAAATCTCAACTGTGTCTAGAAAAGAACAAGATTCAAACAATGAATTTTGTAAGATCAAGCACGGTATATGAACCAAGTGAGTTGGTTAAGGAACCTGTTGAGCCAATACTCATCAAGGAACAGGCATCACACAAGGGTATCGGTTATGTTGAGCCAAAAGAGAAAGCTAGACCGGGGCAAAAGTTTAGAAATAAACATAATCCCACAGGTCAGGCCACTCGAGAGGTAAAACCCAACTGGTACTATAATTATATGCCTGTCCAGAAGAGGTATATGCTTCCCAACAGAAACCAAAAATCAAAACAACATGCATACACTCACTATCACACACATCACCCAAGAACACCTTCACCACTTAATGCACACACATTTCAGGACACACACAGACCCAAACAATTCAGGGTTATACAAGTGTGGGTCCCGAAAGGACTAATCATGTCTGGACCCAAGTAGGATTGGGTACCAATCATTTATCGCTTTAATTGCAAAAAACTAGAATCCATCAAGTTCGGAGCTCAGAGTGGTTTCTGGACACTGGATGTTCTAGACACATGACAGGGAATGCATGCTTGTTTTCCGAATTGGTTGACACCACCGGACCTAGAATAACTTTTGGCGACAACGCGAAAGGTAGAACCGTGGGTAAGGGTAAGATTATCTACGGTAATATTATTATTAAAGATTTTCTGTTGGTTGAAAATCTATGTTACAACTTAATTAGCATCAGTCAACTCTGTGACAATGGTCACTCTGTAGAATTCAACCAGCACTCATGTACAATCAGATCTACTGATGGCAGTAGATTGCTTGTAGGAAGAAGGCATGAGAACACATATAAGATTGACTGGAACCCTAATCAGCCTACCTCTTCTACTTGCTTTGCTGCCTTAAATATTTCCAAAAACTGGCTTTGGCACAAGCGATTGAGTCACTTAAACTTTTAAACCATTGCCACTCTGCGTAAACTTGATCTAGTCATTGGACTGCCCCAAATAGAGTTCTCAAAAGACAAGATCTGCTCAGCATGCCAACTTGGTAAGCAAATCAGATCCTCCTTTAAGATCAAAGGGAGTAAATCTTTTTCTCGGTGCCTAGAGTTGCTGCATATGGATCTTTTCGCTCTTATACCAGTAACAAGTCTAGGGGGAATGAAGTATACCCTGGTGTTAATAGACGATTACTCTCGTTTTACGTGGGTCTTGTTTCTAAGTGGCAAAGATCGGGCTACTCCAAAGCTGATCAAACTACTGAAAAGACTCCAAAATGAGAAATCGTGTGGGATAGATAGAATTCATAGTGATAAAGGTACCGAGTTTACCAATCAATTACTCAAATCATATCTAGATGACCTTGGTATTAAACACGAATTCTCTGCTGCAAGAACCCCACAACAAAATGGAGTTGCTGAGCGTAGGAACCACACTTTGAAAGAAGCTGCGCGAACTATGCTTGCAGAATCAGATATTTCGCAGAGATTTTGTGCAGAAGCTGTCAACACCGCATGTTATACGCCGAACAAATCGATGATTAATAAGCGAGCAAATAAAACCCCTTATGAGATCTGGAATGGCAGTAAGCCAAATATTTCTTATTTCCATGTGTTTGGTTGCAAATGTTTTATTCACAACAATGAAAAGACTCATCTCACCGCTTTTGATGCTAAATCTGATGCTGGAATATTTCTTGGATATTCTACAGTTAGTAAAGCTTTCAGAGTATTTAATAATAGAACACTTACTGTAGAAGAATCTGTGCATGTAAAATTTGATGAAAATGTTGATGATGAGATAGATTACAGAAGTAGGATTGACTGCTCTTTGGAACCAGAAGTTCCTGAAGCACATGCAGAGGAGTCTGCCGGTTCATAAGCACTGCACCCAGCTGACAATGACATTGTTCTACACACCCCTGCTGCAGTAAATGAAACTAATGAAAAGGATGAATCATTCAAAACTTCTGAGCTACCCACTCGCATTCACTCAAATGAAGAAATCAATCCTCTTGGACCTCCGCTCCGGTGGATGAAGGATCATCCTCCCGGGCAGGTCATAGGTAACCCTGTTGCTCCTCTACGCACCAGAGGACAGATGATTAATGAATTCCTTCATACTGCATTCATATCTCACATAGAACCCAAAAAGATTGATGATGCTATGTTAGACCCAAGCTGGGTAGAAGCAATGTAGGAAGAACTAAATCAATTTGAGCGAAACAAAGTATGGCACTTAGTACCAAGACCACCGCATCACACCATAATAGGTACCAAATGGGTATTTCAAAATAAATTAGATGAAAATGGTGTAGTCATCAGAAATAAAGCAAGATGAGTTGCACAGGGCTACAAACAGGAAGAAGGTATTGATTTCGATGAAACTTATGCTCCTGTAGCTCGATTAGAAGCAATTCGCATATTTCTTGCATTTGCTGCGTTTAAAGACTTTAAAGTCTATCAGATGGATGTTAAGAGTGCGTTTCTTAATGGCAAACTCCAGGAAGAAGTTTATGTTGAGCAACCTCCTGGATTTGAAAGCCATCAGCAGCCTTCGTCTGTTTTTCGACTAAACAAAGCTTTGTATGGTTTAAAGCAAGCACCCCGCGCATGGTATGAAACTCTATCAAAATATTTGACTGAGCACAACTTTACCATTGGCACGGTGGACAAGACCATGTTCAAATTCACAAAGGGTTACCATACTCTGCTAGTTCAAATTTATGTTGATGATACAGTATTAACTCCAAGCTTTGCGAAAGATTTTCAAAAATAATGCAGAATCAGTTTGAGATGAGCATGATGGGAGAATTATCATTTTTTTTAGGATTGCAAGTCAAGCAATCCAGTGAGGAATTCTGGTAACTCAATCTAAATATACCAAAGAACTGCTGAAGAAGTATTGGATGAGTACAAGTTCAGCAGCTGCCACTCCAATAAGATCATCTGCCAAACTCGACTTGGATAATTCAGGCATACCAGTTGAAGTAACAATGTACCGCGGTATTATCGGATCATTAATCTACTTGACGGCCAGCCGACCAGACATAATGTTTGCAGTCTGTATGTGTGCTCATTTCCAAGCAAATCCCAAGCAATCACACTTCACTGCTGTCAAAAGGATTCTCAAATATCTAAAAGGCACTGAAAATGTTGGTCTCTGGTATCCAAGAGACTCAACGTTTAATCTGATTGGATATTCAGATGCTGACTACGCAGGATGCAAAATTGATAGGAAAAGTACCAGTGGATATTGTCAATTTCTCGGAGATAGATTAATCTAATGGGGGCAAGAAGCAGACATCCATAGCAACATCTACTGCAGAAGCAGAGTACCTTGCTGCTGGAAGCTGCTGTGCTCAATCGCTCTGGATTCAACAACAACTGCGAGATTATGGAATTGAATCTACTGAGGCACCAATCTGTTGTGATAATACATCTGCCATAGCTATTACGTACAACCCTGTTCTTCATACTCGCACCAAGCATATTGACATTCGTCATCATTTCATTAGAGATCACATTATGAAGAAAGAGATTCGGCTAGAGTACATATCCACCGAACAACAAGCGACAGATATCTTCACAAAACCCCTACCTGACGCCAAGTTCTCCTATTTTTGAAATATTCTTGGCTTAATTGAAATAAACCCTTTGCGTTTATCTCTGTATGATGAATTCAGGGGGAATTACTTAGAAGAAACTGCATGAATTTAGGGGAAGGTTTTTGTTAAAGTTCTTTTTGTCAAAGGCTTATCGAAGCTTAGCTGGTAAAACAGTAGTCTGCTGCAATAGATGCTACCTTACCAGTAGGACTCTACATACCAGTAGATGCTACCTTACCAGTAGGACTCTACATACCCGCAGACTTTACCAAGTATGCTTTGCTGACAATAGCTGTCATGACCCAAAACTCTATAAGATCATGCATACGCATCATGGTATATATTTTGACATTTCATATGTGCATTGGAAAGCATAGAGATTGTGTATATATATCTGTAAATATACTTGACTAAATGGGAAAATAGTGAATAAATGTAGAAGACTAATAGGTATAGTGAATAGATTGTAAAAAAATATTGAATAGAATTAAATGAAAAATAATGAGAACCCATTATTGGTGGCCTCGAATGAAGAAGGATGTAGCTGAGTATATATCGAAATGTTTGACATGCCAACAGGTGAAATCTGAACATCAAGCACCAGTTGGGAAATTACATCCACTACCGATTCCAGTTTGGAAATGGGAATGTATAACAATGGATTTTGTTTATGGTTTACCTGTAACTCAGAAGAAGAATGATGCAGTTTGGGTAAATGTGGACCGATTGACAAAATCAGCTCACTTCTTACCATTTAGATGGGGATCTACACTTGAAAGTTTAGCAACAAGGTATGTGAATGAAATTGTTCGATTACATGGTGTGCCTTTATCTATTATATCAGACAGAGATCCTCGTTTTACATCGAGATTTTGGGGAAGTTTACAACAAGCATTAGGTACTAAACTGCACTTTAGTACTGCATTTCATCCTCAAACAGATGGACAGTCAAAAAGAACAATTCAGACATTAGAAGAAATGCTTCGATCATGTGTTCTTGATCTCAAAGGTTCATGGGATGAGTATATTGCTTTGATGGAGTTTGCTTATAATAATCAATATCATAGCAGTATTGGTATGGCACCATACGAAGCTTTATATGGTAGGAAATGTAGAAGTCCAGTATGTTGGGATGAAGAAGGGATGCGAATAGTAGAAGGTCCAGATCTTGTTCAAGAAACAGTTGAAAAGATACATATTGTAAAAACTCGATTGAAAGCGGCACAAGATCGATAAAAGAGTTATGTTGATCAACATAGAAGAGAAATGGACTATCAGATTGGTGAAAAAGTGTTTCTTCGTGTTTCTCCTTGGAGAGGTTGTGACATCCCCGAAATGGTTAATTGCTATTTGGCTTTAAATTATGTTTACATGATTAATTATGTGGTAATTGATTATGTGTTGGAATTTATTTACCTTGTGGAAATGCATGGTCATGTGGATAGGATGACCCGGGGTTGCATTTTAGGGTGCATGTGGTGCATGTTGGGTAAATATTATTGGAAGCATGATTTATTTGCATTGGTTAGCAATTAATTGGAAATCATGTGTTAATTGATATTTGGTGCATTTTGAGTAAATGCTTTGAAAATATCATGTTGGGGTGTTTTATACACCATGGAATTAATTGGTATGCATTTGATTTAATAAAACCCACCCTTTTATTCCCAACTCTTATTTCACTTTACCAAAATCATTTCCAACACCCAAACCCTTCCCTCTTCTTCACATTTTCGAACTCAAGCCTAGGGTTGAGGAGAAACCTTTCAAAAATCTTGATTTGTGGAGCATATTGGGTGATTTGAGATCCCCAAGAGGTATGGGTACCTCATGCTTTAATTTTGTAAGGTTTTGTTTGAGTTTGGTTTGATTTTGAATGGTTTTAAAATGGGTTTTGTTGGGTTGTTGTGGGTTTAGTTTATGGTTGGATTTATGGTTGTTTTAAGGTGTATTTTGGAAGTTTATGTTGTTATTTGAGTTGTTGGTTTGTTGGTTAAGAGTTGGAATGGGTTGGAATGGTTTTGAGATGCAAAAATGGTGGATTTTCGGGTTACAGGGGATGGCGATCGATCGCCCATTCCAGGCGATCGATCGCGCCCAGGCAGTGGGCTTTTCAAGCCTTTGGCGATCGATCGCCACTCTTGGGCGATCGATCGGCGGGTCTGGCGATCGATCGCGCCAGGGGTGGCGATCGATCGCCGAAGGGGTGCAAATTTGGTACTCGGGCAGTAGGGTTTGGCGATCGATCGCCGTGAGGGGCGATCGATCGCGAAGGCCAGAATTTTGTATTTTTGGATTTTTTTTGTGGGATTTTTGGTATTGGACTATTATTGGGTTCTAATATTGGTATTTGTGAATATGTAGAACCAACCCAGGTGGCAACACAGCCAAGGCATTGAAGTCCTACCATATCCTACATTTTGGAAAGGTACGTAGTGGACGTACGGGCACCCAACGGTAACATGTATTTTATATACTCATTGTTTATGCATTGTGGATGCGGGTATATATGTGGTATTGCATTGTGGATGCATATACATGTTGATTTATGCCATATGTGGTATTGCATTGTGGATGCATATACATGGTAATTGATGCATATTGATGATAGATGCATATTATGATTATTGGATGCACATCCCATGAGTCGTGGTCATCCTTTGATGATTTTAATGCTTGCCGCTTTTTGTTTTGGTTCCGCTAAATGTGAAGCGAGGGGTGGGAGCGCCGCATGTCACATTTGAGCGTGGTTGTCATATGGGGCGAGGAAAGGGTATTTGCCGCTCTCTGTGAAGCGAGGGGTGGGAGTACCGCATGTCCATTGTAGCGAGGTTATCCTATGCCGCCCATATGAAAATAAGCGAGGGGCATTAAAATACACTGTGATGGACAGACTAGGGAATGGTGACCAATATTTGGTACAGTTGAGATGGTATATGATGTCATGACATGTTTTGGCCATTAAAAATAATCTGTTGATTATACTCATGAGTTATGGTACAGGGACAACCGAACGGGAAGCGTTTGAAATGCATGGAAAACAGGAAGTGTTTTATATTGATTATGCATTTACGCTTTATCTTCATATTGTGTTGAATATGAATGATTATTATTGCTCATGTTTGGGGGTTGTCCTTGTAGGTACCTTTTTGGCATGATAGCAAGCTTGAACGGGTTGAGGTGGTGAGCTTGTGAAGCATTCTTTTGAGGATTAAAGGACATGATTATTTTTGTCTAGTGTCTACTCTAGGAGTAGTGTAAAACTAGTTGATAGCATTCATTGATGAGGAATGTAATTAATCCATTCTTTTTGGAAGTCCTTATTATTATGGCATGTAATGCTTAAGCTCATAGACTCACCATGTTCTTTTCTCACTCTGATCATTATATTAGCTCTATTATGCCTTATTTCCGCACTTAAGGATTAGGGTCCTTACATTAGTGGTATCAGAGCAGTGGTTAGAGAACCCGGGAACGAGTGAAGGGTAGCCTTAGCATGGTTGGCTAGGTGCTTACATTTGAAGCATGTTTATGCATGTGGTGCATATTTTGTATATCCTGTTATACTAACATGCTTATATCACTCATGTTATCTAACGGTATATCATGTATTGCTTTGGAATTGTTGTTAACATTTGTGTTACAGCATGGCTGCTAATGAGGAAGTCGGTGATATGGGGAGCATTAATGCTAGTATTGGACAGACAAACCCTCTACCTCCACCGGCTGTAGGAATGGAACCAGTGGTTCAGTTGCTGCTACCGGGTGAGATTAGCTTGACACAATTCCTATCTTACCATCCGCCCCGGTTTGAGGGGACAGAGTCCGGAGAAGAGGCTGAAGAGTGGTTAGAAAGACTTGAGCAGATCTTTATATCGGCTCCTTGTGCTGTGACGGCTTGGCTGAGGCTAGCGGAGTTTCAATTAGCCAAGAAACCATTGATGTGGTGGAGGAGCACAGTGATGGAGATGAGAGCACTAGGTACCGTGATTGATTGGACGCTCTTCAGGACCAGGTTCTTGAACCGATACTTCTCCGCGGCAGCAAGACAGACGAAGGAGGATGAATTTACAAGTCTGAGGCAAGGGAATATGACAGTGGCAGACTATGCCACACAGTACTCATCACTACTGAGGTATGTCCCCCATATTGCCTCTGATGGACGTTCCATGATGAGAAATTTCATGAAAGGACTGCGACCGGAGCTCTATGACCGGGTTATCATCAATAACCCAACTTCTTTTGATGATGCTCTCACAAGAGCGGAGCTTGCTGAGCTAGGAGTGGGAGCTTATGCCATGCCACCACCGGTACCGCAACAGAGGCAGACTAGTGACAGTTTGAGGCCTCGGGGTGAGCCATTTAAACCCCGTGGTGCCTCTTCATTTTCGCGGTATGGTGGAAAGAAATACTTTGGCCAGAAACAGGATGGCAAGAAGGGAAATTGGTCCGCCAGTCGAGGATCTTCACAGGGGGATAGGCCGGGAGAGCCGAGGTGCAACAATTGTGGAGGGCCACATTCTTCAAACAAGTGTCCTGCATGTTATGTCTGTGGCAAGATGGGCCACATTGCTCGGTATTGTCCCACCAGGGGAGGCCAGTCAGAGTATCAGGGCAACAGGCCAAGGTTTGAGGACAGGACAGTGCAGCAGAGGCAGCAGTTTGGGCCTCGTCCATCTGGAGGTCAGACAGTGGGACCACCCCAGGGACAAGTATATGCACTGACCAGGGAGCAGGCTCAGGCAGCTCCAGAGGAGGTGATTGCCGGTACGTGTCATTTATTTACGTACCCTGCTTTTGTTTTGATAGATACAGGTGCCTCCCATTCCTTTGTGTCCGTGGGATTTGTGGAAAGACACCATATGCGCACGTCTTCTTTACCCACGCCTCTCCTTGTCTCGACACCCACTGGAAGAAATGTTGTTGCTGATCAGTTTATGGCAGACTGCCTCATTTATTTTGAGGGCAACGAGTTGAGATCAGACTTGATTGTGCTGGGTATGTCAGACTTCGACTGCATCTTGGGTATTGATGTTCTGAACAGATATCAGGCAGTGGTAGATTGCCGACAGAGGACAGTGAAGTTCAGACCTGAGTTGGGCAGTCAGTGGACTTTCTTTGGCAACGGGTCTCGTGCGAAGATTCCGTTGATTTCAGCGATCAAGATGTCTCAGCTGTTGGAACGTGGGCACACGGGCTATCTTATTTATGCCGTGGACACGTCTGGAAAGAGTAAAGAACTGAGAGTTGAGGATGTACCAGTTGTGGCAGAATTTGCTGATGTATTTCCAGAAGAGATCCCACGATTTCCACCGGCCAGGGAAGTTGAATTTGGGATCGAGTTGTTGCCAGGGACATCCGCTATCTCTCGTGCACCTTATAGGATGGCACCGGCTGAGTTGAGAGAGTTGAAGGAGCAGTTGCAGGATCTTCTGGACAAGGGGTATATACGCCCGAGCGTGTCGCCATGGGGCGCACCAGTTCTCTTTGTGAAGAAGAAGGACGGTTCGATGCGGTTGTGCATCGATTACCGGCAGCTGAACAAGGCTACAGTGAAGAACAAGTATCCTCTCCCAAGGATAGACGACTTGTTTGATCAGTTGCAAGGTACCAGGGTGTATAGCAAGATTGATTTGAGATCCGGGTATCATCAGATTCGGGTCAGAGAGGAAGATGTGCAGAAGACAGCATTCCGGACTCGATACGGGCATTATGAGTTCTTAGTGATGCCGTTCGGTGTGACGAATGCTCCAGCAGTCTTCATGAGTCTGATGAACAGAGTGTTTCAGCCGTATCTTGATCAGTTCGTCATCGTGTTTATTGACGACATTCTTATCTATTCCCGGAGTGAGGAAGATCATGTGAAACACTTGAGGACAGTGCTTCAGATTCTCAGAGAGCATCAGTTGTATGCTAAGCTCAGTAAATGCGAGTTTTGGCTGAGCAGTGTAGTGTTTCTGGGGCATGTCATTTCGAGCAGCGGGATATCAGTGGACCCGAAGAAGATTGAGGCTGTGATGGAGTGGGCTGCCCCCACTTCTGTACCTGAGATCCGGAGTTTCCTTGGTTTGGCCGGGTATTATCGGCGCTTCGTCATGGGCTTTTCGAAGATTGCCAAGCCGCTGACTCAGTTGACTCAGAAGGGTGTGCCTTTCTTTTGGTCAGAAGCTTGTGAGGAGAGCTTCCAGGAGTTGAAGCACCGGTTGACGACGGCGCCAGTGTTAGTGATCCCGACGGAGAACTCCAGATTTGTTCTGTATACTGATGCATCGCTTCAGGGCCTTGGGTGTGTTCTGATGCAAGATAAGCATGTGGTAGCTTATGCATCGAGGCAGTTGAAGCCGCATGAGACCAGATATCCAGTTCATGACTTGGAATTGGCGGCTATCATCTTCGCCCTGAAGATCTGGAGGCATTATTTGTATGGTACGTCGTTTACCATCTATACGGACCACAAGAGCCTCAAGTTTTTATTCACTCAGGCAGAGCTGAACATGAGACAGAGGAGATGGATGGACCTACTCAAGGACTATGATTGCGAGATTGAGTACCATCCCGGGAAAGCCAATTTGACAGCAGACGCTCTGAGCCGGAAAGTGAGGAGTTCTGCTGAGGACGTCATCCATTTGTCGGCTATGATGACCTCCTATTGCCATCTTGGCTATGACTTCGACATTGATGCATCGCCAGTGTATGTCTCTACCTTATTAGCTGAGCCAGATATTTATGAGAACATCAGGAGAGCTCAGAGATCAGATGCTGAGCTTCAGAGATGGTTGTCTATAGTGCATCTTGGTCAGCCGACGAAGTTCAGAGTGGCAGACGACGGATCTTTGAGATTGGGTAACCGCTGGGTAGTTCCGAGTACGCCGGAGTTGCGTAAGGGAATCTTGGAGCGAGCTCACAGTAGCAGACTTAGCATCCACCCAGGCGGGAGGAAGATGTACAGAGATCTGCGTGGTCAGTTTTGGTGGAAGCGAATGAAGTCTGATGTCGTCACTTTTGTGAAGAGGTGTCTGATCTGCCAACAGGTTAAGGCAGAGAGGCAGAGACCTGGCGGCGAATTGAGAAGCTTGGAGATACCGAAGTGGAAGTGGGAGCACATTTCCATGGACTTCGTGACTCATTTGCCGAGGAGTGCTTCAGGCTTCGATGATATTTGGGTGATTGTGGACAGATTGACTAAGGTAGCCCACTTTATCCCCTATAGCATGACATTTACATTTTTGAGGATGGCGCAGTTGTATATTAGAGATGTGGTGAGATTGCATGGGATCCCCGTTTCCATTGTGTCAGATCGAGATCCGCGATTCACATCTCATTTTTGGGAAGGCCTTCAGTCAGCCTTGGGAACCGAGGTCAGATTGAGTACTGCTTATCATCCTCAGACGGATGGCCAGACCGAGCGCACTATTCAGACGCTCGAGGACATGTTGAGAGCTTGTGTATTGGAGTTCGATGCTTCTTGGCAGGATTCAGTGCCTCTGGTAGAGTTTTCTTATAACAATAGCTACCAGGCAAGTATTCAGATGGCTCCGTATGAAGCTCTTTATGGCAGAAGATGTAGATCGCCCTTGTGTTGGGATGATTTGGACAGTAGATCAGTCGGAGGGCCTGAGTTGATCCGGGAAATGGAAGAGAAGATAAAGATTATAAGGCAGAAAATGAAAGCGGCCCAAGACAGACAGGCAGCTTATGCGAATAAACGGCGGAGACCGTTAGAGTTTCAGTTGGGAGATAAGGTCTTTTTGAAGATCTCGCCTTTCAGAGGCGTTGTGCGGTTTGGGATGCGCGGGAAACTGTCTCCGAGGTTTGTGGGACCGTACGAGATTTTGCAGCGCATTGGCACATTGGCTTACCGACTGGCTTTGCCGCCTTCTTTATCTGGGATACATGATGTGTTTCATGTATCGATGCTGCGGAAGTATGCACCGGATCCGTCTCACGTGTTACAGCCTTCCGAAGTTCAGTTAGAGTCAGATATATCTTATGTGGAACGGCCTGTTAGAATTCTGGACAGAGCAGACCGTAGACTTCGGAGCAAAGTGATACCCATGATCAAAGTTCAGTGGGATCGCAGGGGTGTCGAGGAGGCTACGTGGGAGACGGAGCAGCATATGGTGCAGCACTACCCGGAACTATTCTCTGGTATGAGTTTATGTTTAGTTTCTGTTGGGGTAAGTGCATGTGATTTCGAGGACGAAATCTTATAAGTAGGGGAGTATTGTGACATCCCCGAAATGGTTAATTGCTATTTGGCTTTAAATTATGTTTACATGATTAATTATGTGGTAATTGATTATGTGTTGGAATTTATTTACCTTGTGGAAATGCATGGTCATGTGGATAGGATGACCCGGGGTTGCATTTTAGGGTGCATGTGGTGCATGTTGGGTAAATATTATTGGAAGCATGATTTATTTGCATTGGTTAGCAATTAATTGGAAATCATGTGTTAATTGATATTTGGTGCATTTTGAGTAAATGCTTTGAAAATATCATGTTGGGGTGTTTTATACACCATGGAATTAATTGGTATGCATTTGATTTAATAAAACCCACCCTTTTATTCCCAACTCTTATTTCACTTTACCAAAATCATTTCCAACACCCAAACCCTTCCCTCTTCTTCACATTTTCGAACTCAAGCCTAAGGTTGAGGAGAAACCTTTCAAAAATCTTGATTTGTGGAGCATATTGGGTGATTTGAGATCCCCAAGAGGTATGGGTACCTCATGCTTTAATTTTGTAAGGTTTTGTTTGAGTTTGGTTTGATTTTGAATGGTTTTAAAATGGGTTTTGTTGGGTTGTTGTGGGTTTAGTTTATGGTTGGATTTATGGTTGTTTTAAGGTGTATTTTGGAAGTTTATGTTGTTATTTGAGTTGTTGGTTTGTTGGTTAAGAGTTGGAATGGGTTGGAATGGTTTTGAGATGCAAAAATGGTGGATTTTCGGGTTACAGGGGATGGCGATCGATCGCCCATTCCAGGCGATCGATCGCGCCCAGGCAGTGGGCTTTTCAAGCCTTTGGCGATCGATCGCCACTCTTGGGCGATCGATCGGCGGGTCTGGCGATCGATCGCGCCAGGGGTGGCGATCGATCGCCGAAGGGGTGCAAATTTGGTACTCGGGCAGTAGGGTTTGGCGATCGATCGCCTGAGGGGCGATCGATCGCGAAGGCCAGAATTTTGTATTTTTGGATTTTTTTTGTGGGATTTTTGGTATTGGACTATTATTGGGTTCTAATATTGGTATTTGTGAATATGTAGAACCAACCCAGGTGGCAACACAGCCAAGGCATTGAAGTCCTACCATATCCTACATTTTGGAAAGGTACGTAGTGGACGTACGGTAACGGTAACATGTATTTTATATACTCATTGTTTATGCATTGTGGATGCGGGTATATATGTGGTATTGCATTGTGGATGCATATACATGTTGATTTATGCCATATGTGGTATTGCATTGTGGATGCATATACATGGTAATTGATGCATATTGATGATAGATGCATATTATGATTATTGGATGCACATCCCATGAGTCGTGGTCATCCTTTGATGATTTTAATGCTTGCCGCTTTTTGTTTTGGTTCCGCTAAATGTGAAGCGAGGGGTGGGAGCGCCGCATGTCACATTTGAGCGTGGTTGTCATATGGGGCGAGGAAAGGGTATTTGCCGCTCTCTGTGAAGCGAGGGGTGGGAGTACCGCATGTCCATTGTAGCGAGGTTATCCTATGCCGCCCATATGAAAATAAGCGAGGGGCATTAAAATACACTGTGATGGACAGACTAGGGAATGGTGACCAATATTTGGTACAGTTGAGATGGTATATGATGTCATGACATGTTTTGGCCATTAAAAATAATCTGTTGATTATACTCATGAGTTATGGTACAGGGACAACCAAACGGGAAGCGTTTGAAATGCATGGAAAACAGGAAGTGTTTTATATTGATTATGCATTTACGCTTTATCTTCATATTGTGTTGAATATGAATGATTATTATTGCTCATGTTTGGGGGTTGTCCTTGTAGGTACCTTTTTGGCATGATAGCAAGCTTGAACGGGTTGAGGTGGTGAGCTTGTGAAGCATTCTTTTGAGGATTAAAGGACAGGATTATTTTTGTCTAGTGTCTACTCTAGGAGTAGTGTAAAACTAGTTGATAGCATTCATTGATGAGGAATGTAATTAATCCATTCTTTTGGAAGTCCTTATTATTATGGCATGTAATGCTTAAGCTCATAGACTCACCATGTTCTTTTCTCACTCTGATCATTATATTAGCTCTATTATGCCTTATTTCCGCACTTAAGGATTAGGGTCCTTACAGAGGTATTCTACGATTTGGAAAGAAAGGAAAGTTGAGTCCACAATATATCGGTCTGTATGAGATACTTGATAAAGTGGGACCTTTAGCATAACGACTTGCATTACCACCTCATTTGGCTCAAATTCATAATGTGTTTCATGTAAGTATGTTACGACGATACAGATCTGATCCATCTCATGTTCTTCATGATGAACCAATTGAAATTTCTGAAAATTTAAGTTATGTTGAAGAACCAGTTAAGCTGTTAGCATACAAGGATAAACAGTTAAGGAATCGCACAATTCCTATGGTAAAAGTACAATGGAGAAATCATTCAGAACGTAAAGCTACTTGGGAAACAGTTGAACATATGAAGAAACAGTATCCATGGTTATTTCCTGATACAGGTATAAATTTCAAGGCCGAAATTTCCTAAAGGGGGGAGGAATTGTCATGACCCAAAACTCTATAAGATCATGCATACGCATCATGGTATATATTTTGACATTTCATATGTGCATTGGAAAGCATAGAGATTGTGTATATATATCTGTAAATATACTTGACTAAATGGGAAAATAGTGAATAAATGTAGAAGACTAATAGGTATAGTGAATAGATTGTAAAAAAATATTGAATAGAATTAAATGAAAAATAATGAGAAGAATACATAGATGAGTATGAGAAAAAGAATAATACTAATAGATATGTTGAATAAATGAGAATATATTGATTAAACTTGAATAGATATTAAATATAATGAATATATTTAATGAATAGATTTGTATAGTGAATAAATTTAATGGATGTTAAAACAATCATATATATATATATATATCGATTGACTAGATTTTTAATGTATTTGAATTTAAGGGTAAATTTGGAAACAAAAATCGATGGAAGAACAAAAGAAGATAAGATTTATATGTATTTCAGTACTTCCAATAGGAATTGTTTTCCATTATAGGTAAATTCATATCTGCATCACACGTGCATTATGCATGCACAATGAAGTTATTACACAATAACATGAAGCATGTGAAGGTGCATATAGTTACACGAACCAGTATATATCTAATGACCTTTGTTAGTGGGATTATTATTATTAACAGAGAAGGAAGTTTCATAACCCTGATAGGTCGTGAGCTAGCTAAGTGGAAAACATGTAAGTTCCATGAATTTCTTAAGACTTAGTGGCTAAATTGTCTAGATATTGTAATTCCTGAAGTCACGAATATCGAATATGGAGATTGCTTACTCTCTTTTCTGCAATCATTTGCTAAATTTGTTTTTAACCTTTTTCTTCAGAATATTGGTATACAAGGGCTATTATTATAATCCCTAAAACAAGATATTAGGCCAAGGATCGAAGGAAAATTTTATGGCATACGAATTTATATTCAGAATTTCTCAACAGTTCCATTTATAAGTTGA
Source organism: Haberlea rhodopensis (assembly GCA_907163345.1). Classification (NCBI taxonomy): domain Eukaryota; kingdom Viridiplantae; phylum Streptophyta; class Magnoliopsida; order Lamiales; family Gesneriaceae; genus Haberlea; species Haberlea rhodopensis. The sequence continues at coordinate 10,826 of CAJQUN010000779.1, read as the reverse complement.
TGAAAGCGCCTAATGAGTCAATTATGTGCAAAATATGACATGGTTAGAGGATACTGATAATTTGAGAGATATTAGATTACTATTGCATACCCATTTAGGAGTTTATAGTATGGACATATTATTAATAGCATGCATCGACTATCATTGTAAGGCCTCTCTACCTTAGCAGTGTAATCAAGACATAAATAGGGCTAAACATGCATTAAAACATCTTAGGGTTCCGGTTGTAGTTTTGAGCTAATAAGATTACAGGCCAAAATAAAACTTTAACAGTTAATTAATTACATTCCCAATAATGAATGTTAAAGCGATAGCATTATACTACTCCTAGAGCAGAGACTATCCAAAAATCCTGTATCCTATCTTCTTTCATGCCCTTCTTAGCTCACAGCCTCAACCCGACCCTCAGCCCCTTTGGTCCAAAAGTGTACCTACAGGAACAATTCACCATGAGCATATACATCACCATTTAACACAAATCAACATAATGAAATAATTAAGCGCATGAGACGATTAATAGATATGCTCCTTGGTTTACCACATTAGCACATTTCATGGTTGTTCCTGTTTCATAAACTCATGCACAAATCATTAGTTCACAGTATAATGCTCGATATCACGTTCCAGTTATAACCACAATATTCCACATTAATCACTAGAATTGTGACTGTTCCGGTCCCAATACAACAACGGAATTTTAGGACCCCTCGCTTCGACATATAACGGCATCATATGATATCCCTCGCTTCGACAATGACAGCGGGCATGTTACCTCGCTTAGACATGACAGCGGCAAATATCATACTACCATCGCTTCATATGACAGCGGCAAGTACCTCCCTCGCTCGGAGATAAAGGCTACCGGAACATTCATCAATTCCACCACATTAATCAAACACAACAGTTGATTCCATTATCACAGTATATCATAATCATTTCACATATAACATCACATGTAAGGATTCACTATCCACGATATACAAAATCAGAGGTGTGACACGTTTTACCGTCCGATGCTCGTACGTCTCACTACGTACCTTAATTTCAAAAGTGGAGAAGTTGAAGAACTTTATCTCCTCGATGTTGTTGGTACCTGGGATGGTTCTACACAATGACACAAATCAATATTAGAAGCCAATATACGAATCATTACCAAAAGTTACACGAAACATCAACAATTTGCATTCTGGCCTGCGGCGATCGATCGCTATTTTTGAAGCGATCGATCGCGAGCCTCACCGATCGATCGCTTCAAAATAGCGATCGATCACCACTCGCTTCTGGTTTGAGGCGATCGATCGCCAAATTCAGCGATCGCTCCTCGTTTGAAAATGTTACTGGCGACATGCGATCGATCGCCTACTTCGGGGGATCGATCGCCGAGTCCAGAAACCTGAAAAATCACCCATTTGTTGCCCAAACTCAAACCAACACAAAGCCAACTCAAACTCACAACATCAAACTACCAAAATCTCAACTTTAACACCTCAAAACACAACCTCCAACCACATACAAACATTATACAATAAAATCCACCCCTTATACCCCAAAATATGATACAAAGCTAACCAATAACCAACAAAACTTGACTATATTGATAGCTTACCACTTGAGCTTCAAGTTTTTTGCAAGAAACCACAAAAAGGACTCTTTTCCAAAGTTTTCTCCTTCTCTTCTTGCCAAGAAACGAAATGGGGTTTTTGGATAGGGTGTGGGATGAATATGACATAAGGGAGCAAATATGTGGCTGGAATTAAAAGGAGAAAAGTGGAGTTTTTAAATATATTAAACCAAATGCAAGTTGCTAGCATGGTGTGCAAAAATCATGCCTAACATGACATCTTAGAACCCCTTTTTAAATATGCACTAAGACTCATATAAATCATGCTCTACACAATTAATTATAAAACCCACTCCAAACAATTCATACTAGGAATCCAATATTCCAACATGCAACGAATGCATCCCGAAATGCTCTACCGGGTCAAACCCACATGTGACTAAGTATTTCCACATGATAATCAATTTCAACACATAATTCAATTATCCACAAAATTAATCATATGAACATAACCAATGCCTTAAATGCAATTAATCATTTTGGGGACATCACATTACTCCCCTACTTAGAAGATTTCGTCCTCGAAATCGCATGCACTTACCCCAAAATAAACTAAACATAAATCACATACGAGAGAATAGTTCCGGGTAGTGCTGCACCATATGCCGTTCCGTCTCCCACGTGGCCTCTTCGACACCCCAACGATCCCACTGAACCTTGACCATCGGTATAACCTTGCTTCGAAGTCTGCGATCCTCTCTTCCAGAATTCTGACTGGTCGTTCAACATAGGATACATCTGAACTCAACTGAACCTCTGAAGGCTGCAAGACGTGAGACGGGTCTGGCTCATACTTCCTCAACATAGAAACATGGAAGACATCATGTATACCAGACAATGACGGCGGTAGAGCCAAACGGTAAGCCAAAGTGCCGATGCGCTGCAATACTTCATATGGTCCAACATACCTCGGAGACAACTTCCCGCGCATACCAAAACTGAACTACACTTCTGAAAGGTGAGATTTTCAGAAAGACTCTGTCTCCCTCTTGAATTCCAATGGTAGCCGCCGTTTATTAGCATAGGCCGCTTGCCTATCTTGAGCCGCTTTCATTTTCTGACGGATCACTTTGATTTTCTCTTCCATTTCTCGAATCAATTCCGGTCCTCCGACCGTCTTACTAGTCAAGTCTTCCCAGTACAACGGTGACCTACAGCATCGACCGTAAAGGGCCTCGAATGGAGCCATCGGAATGCTCGCCTGGTAACTGTTATTGTAAGAGAACTCTACTTATGGCACTGAATCTTGCCACGGAGTATCGAATTCCAAAACACATGCCCTCAATATGTCCTCAAGCGTCTGTATGGTACGCTCTGTCTGACCGTCAGTCTGAGGGTGATAAGCTGTACTCAGTCTCACTTCTGTACCCAAAGCTGATTGAAGGCCCTCCCAAAAGTGCGATGTGAACCGCGGGTCTCTATCAGACACAATCGAGACTGGAATACCATGCAATCTCACTACGTCCCGTACATACAAGTGGGCCATCTTTAAGTATGTGAAAGACATACAATAAGGGATGAAGTGAGCCACCTTCGTCAGTCGATCCACAAGTCACCCAGATTGCATCGAATCCCGAGGCAGTCCTTGGCAAGTGGGTCATGAAGTCCATTGAGATGTGCTCCCACTTCCACTCTGGTATCTCTAAACTCCTCAACTCGCCACCAGGCCTCTGCCTCTCTGCTTTTACTTGCTGACAAATCAGGCACTTCTTAACAAATGTGATGACGTCTCTTTTCATCCGTCTCCACCAAAATTGGTCACACAAGTCCTTGTACATCTTTCTCCCACCTGGATGTATGCTAAATCTGCTGCTATGAGCACGATGCAAGATTCCTTGACGCAACTCTGGTGCCCTCGGCACTACCCAACGGTTACCAAGCCTCAAGGAACCATCTTCTGCCACTCTGAACTTTGATGACTGACCCATACGTAAATATGATAACCATCTCTGCACCTCAACGTCTGTCATCTGAGCCTTCCTGATAGATTCAAAGATGTCCGGCTTGCCAACAGGGTCGATACATGTACCGGTGATGCATCTACAAAGTCATATCCCAGATGACAACAGGAGATCATCATGGCTGATAACTGAATAGTATCCTCCGCAGTATACTTCACTTTCCTACTCAAGTCGTCAGCTGTTAGGTTCGCCTTCCCGGGATGGTACTCTATTTCGCAGTCATAATCCTTGAGCAAGTCCATCCACCTCCTCTGTCTCATATTCAATTCCGCTTGGGTGAATAAGAACTTCAAGCTCTTATGGTCCGTATAAATGGTAAAAGAAGTACCATAAAGATAATACCGCCAAATTTTCAAGGCGAAAATAATGGCCGCCAGTTCCAAATCATGAACTGGTTATCTAGTCTCATGAGGCTTCAACTGCCTCGAAGCATAAGCCACCACGTGCTTATCCTGCATCAGTACACAGCCCAAACCCTGCAGTGATGCATCTGTGTACAAAGTAAACCTCTCGTTCTCCGAAGGGATCACCAGAATAGGTGTTGTAGTCAACCGGTGCTTCAACTCTTGGAAGCTCTGCTCACAAGCCTCAGACCACAAGAACGGAACACCTTTCTGAGTTAACTGCGTCAACGGGCTTAGCGATCTTAGAGAATCCCTCGACGAAACGTCGGTAATAACCCGCTAAACCAAGGAAGCTCCGAATCTCAGGCACAGATGTAGGCGCAGACCAATCCATCACCGCCTCCACCTTCCTGGGATCCACAGATATCCCAGCACTAGAGATCAATGCCCCAAAAATATCACGCTGCTCAACCAAAATTCACACTTTCTCAGCTTGGCGTACAACTATTGTCCCTAAGAATCTGGAGCACTGTTCTTAAATGATTTACATGCTCTGCCTCACTCCGAGAGTAGATAAGTATGTCGTCAATAAAGACTATGACGAACTGATCAAGGTAAGGCTGGAATACTCGGTTCATCAAGCTCATGAAGATAGCCGGGGCATTTGTCACTCCAAACGGCATGACCAAAAAATCATAATGACCATAACGGGTCCGAAATGCTGTCTTCTGTACATCATCCTCTCTAACTCGGATCTGATGGTACCCCGACCTCAAATCAATCTTACTGTACAACCTCGTGCCCTGCAACTGATCAAATAAGTCATCAATCCGCGGAAGAGGGTATTTATTCTTCACTGTGGCCTTATTCAATTGCCTGTAATCGATGCACAAATGCATCAACCCATCTTTATTTTTCACAAATAATACAGGCGCACCCCAAGGCGATACGCTGTGGCGTATGTAACCCTTGTCAAGGAGTTCCTGTAATTTCTCTTTCAACTCCCTCAACTCTGCTGGTGCCATCCTGTAAGGGGCACGAGAAATAGCGGATGTCCCCGGTTGCAATTCGATCCCAAACTCGACTTCCCTAGCTGGAGGAAATCCTGGAATCTCCTCAGGAAATACATCGGCAAACTCGGCGACTACGGGTATATCCTCGACCCTTAACTCTTCTTTCTTTCCAGCAATGTCAATGGCATAAATAAGATAACCCACATGCCCACGTTCCAATAACTGAGTCATCTTTAATGCCGATATTAATGGGATTCTTGAGCGGGAACCATCCCCATAAAAGTCCACTGAACCCCCAAATCAGATCTGAACCGCATTGTTCTCTGTCTGCAGTCCACCACTGCCTGATACCTATTCAGCACATCAATCCCCACGATGCAGTCAAAATCTGACATCCCCAGAACAATCAAATCTGACTTCAACACGTTGTCCTCAAAATAAATGAGGCTGTCAACAACAAACCGGTCAGCAATCATACTCTTTCCAGCGGGTGTCGATACAAGAAGAGGCGTGGGCGACGGAGACGTGCGTATTCGATGCCTCTCCACAAAACTCGTCGACACAAAGAGTGTGATGCACATGTGTCTATCAAAATAAAAGCAGGGTGCGTAAATAAATGACACGTACCCGCTATCACCTCCTCTGGAGCCGTTGTAGCTTGTTCCCTGGTCAGAGCATATACTTGCCCTTGAGGTGGCCCCAACGGCTGACCTCCCAATGGTCTCGGTGCAAATGGCGGTCTTTGTTGCACTGCCCTGTCTAAAGGTCTCCCCATAGTGTTCTGTGGCCCTCCCCGGTTGGACAATTCCGGGCCAAATGACCATGTTTACTACACTCGTAACAAGCTGAGCATCCTTTCACTGAGTGGGTCCTCCGCACAGAAAAACACCTAACCTTCCCAAAACTGCTAGCTTGAGATGGTCCCCTATGAGGTGGGGCATTATTTCCACGACCTCCCCTTCCACGAGCATCTTGCCATCTACCGCTGAATCTGGAAGCTGATGAGTTCCCTCTTGACTTAAAATGGTCGCCCCTTGGTTTTAAGTTTTCAGGGGTCGGTCTCTGTGGTGGTGCTGGAGGTGGTGCTACAGTCGGATAGGCACCCACTCCCAATTCCGCCAGCTCAGCCCGTGCGAGGGCATCATCAAAACAGGTAGGGCCATAAGTGATCACCCTATCATACCAACTCCGGCCTCAAGCCCTTCATAAAGTTCCTCATCTTCGCTTGGTACTGGTGGCGATATGAGGTACATATCTAAGTAAGGAGCAGTACTGGAGAGCATAGTCTGACACCGGCATAGTACCTTGCTTTAAATTAGTAAATTCATCCTCTTTAGCCTTGCCGTGCCGCAAGCTGAGAGTATCGGGTCAGAAATCGAGTTCTAAACAACTTCAGTTTATCTCCTGACCTTGAGCCTCCTGTTCAATCACTGTGGTCTTCCACCACATCAGCGCCTTTTTGGCCAATTGGAATTCTGCTAGCCTTATCCAGGCTGTCTTTGCACACGGGGCTGCTACAAGTATCTATTCTATTCTCTCTAGCCATTCCTCGGCCCGTTCCCCTGTTTCAATTCCTTCAAATGTCGGGGCCCGATATGCTAGAAATTGAGTCAAACTCAGTTCTCCCAGTAATAACTGTTGTTCGGACGGTTCTTCGCCCAAAGCTGGCGGCGGTAGGGGATTGGTGTCCAACACTAGCATTAACACTTACTGCGTCACCAATGTCGATATTTGCTGCCATACTGCATCACAAGGGTTAACATATAACATCACCCACATAATACACTAACACTCTTAACATGTTAGCATAACAGTCTGATAAGTGTGATTTTTACACTTAATTGATATAGAGAGTTTTTTTGTAGTGATTCCTAGAAATATTACACATTTTGGTATATATTTGTATATGTCAGGAATCTAGGTCCAAATGCATAAAAGTGGATGATGGGCTTAAAAATGCTGAAAATGACCAGGACCTGAGCAAATCTGGAAAAGGAGGGACCAAATCGCAAGATTGGAGATTTGAGTCCGCGATCGATCGCCAACTTACGAAGATCAATCGCCACCATCCAAATGTTTCCGCGATCGATCGCCAAATGACGAAGATAGATCGCCAAACCCAAAAATTTTGAGATTTTGTTTCCTTCGGGGTTAGCATACCAAACTCCAATCACAAAATAATAATATTGGTTTTCATAATTTACAGAATTTAAATCCAGAATTTAACCCTGATACTCCCTCATCCTCTCACCCTCATCCGGGATCCACCTCCATCCATCCCTAGGATTTTGGAACACCTTCAACAAGGTGATTCAAGAGACGATCGAGAAGGAAGCGAGAGAGCAAAGATCTACGAACGAAGTCGACATCGGGAGTTTATTCTTGTCTTTTAATATTACTTTTGATTTGTTTTGATTTACTATGTTGAACTAATTTATTTATCGAGGCTAGGCAATCCTTTGTCATGAACCTATGATTTGATGATTTATTTGATTGAATTCCTTTAATCTTTGCGTATAATTTATTGATCTTCATGCTTTTGAGGGATTGATCGCCTTGAATGATTGTTATATTGCGATTGAATTGACCATAGGATATTGCAATACGATATAATAAATTATACCATGGGTTTTAGGTTGAGACGAACCAAGTAAAATCTAGCACACGTGTGATAGCAATAGATTTACCAAAATCCTAGTACCATGATTTTAATACTCATTTATTGTAAATACCACAACCATGGTTTACTGCAACATTATATTAGACTGTTATAACTGGACCAAAGTATAACGAATGCATTAGGAAAACTCGTCACCTTAGAAATATTTGGATATTCAATCGAAAATTGTAGGTATTGCATTTCCGAAGTCCGAGCCGAATCTTCTCTAGTGGATTTTTCTTGTTTACTTTTATTGACTTGGTTGGATTAGTAGTTAATTTATTTAATTAGTAGTTTAATTATTAATTCAACCCATAGCTCAAAGCATCTTATAACCCTCATACATATTGTCAACCCTGTTCTTCAATTTACCATTACTAAAAGACCCGGGCAGTGCATATACGGAGGGAAATCGAATGAAAAATATCGAAAATTGCTCAAGGGCCGGGACTAACTTTGTAATATCATACAAGACTGTAATTTAACCATTTTTTTCTTCTTTGTATATATTTATAAAAAAAAACTATATTTAATTGTTTTTATTTGTTTCCTTGCGGGTACTTGTGATGCTTCATCAACTTCCAAAGATTTACCCAACAATATTCAGAGCCGTTTTATGCAGCTTGGGGAAGATTCAATGAATTGGCAGACAGATTCCGGTATCACAACTTTTTGAACTAACTCTTCTGCAATTTTTCTTCAAAGGTTTGGATGCACACAGACACATAATGCATCTACAACATGAATTAATCAATTACCAACAACAATAATCGCCCCACAAGCGAAACCCCCAAATTTCGAACCCTAACCCACAAAAACTAGCTGAAATTCGAACCAAATGCAACCAAAATTTCGAACCAAAATCTGCAATGCTCGACCCAAAAACACATAAAACGCCCCAAAAACACCAGAAAAATCGTGCCAAAAACATACCAAAGTCGAGCCCCAAAAATCGGATGAACTGCAGTGACGAACCCTAGCGCTTTCTGCAGAAATCCGAGCTCAATCCTCGACCAAACTTCAAATTGTTGGTATGGAAATGACCGCCTGGAAAGACGAACGAGACGGCGGCGGGTCGGACGCGCCGAACGGCGGCCGGACGGCGGCGGGCGAAGCACATTTGTGTGCGCGGTGGTCCAAAGGGGATCGAAAATCGGCGGGTTCGGGGAGAGAGAAGGAGGGGGAAGAAAATGGTTCCGATAATTAAAATCCCGGGTTCAATTGGTATTTATAGCAAAAATACCCCAAAATATCATAGTCCCACAAATACAATCATGATTCATTAAAAATCCTGTTTCCAAAATCTCTCTCTAACTCAAAAACCCCTACCGGTGCCCACACCAGCACTCGAGATTCCGAGTCACACTAAAAACCCAACTCGCAGGTTTTCATCGGAATGAGAATACGATCTCAACCTCGGGATCCAACGATCCCAATGCCCGATTTCCAACCTCGGGAGATGCCAAACCGCAATTAATTCCTAATTGCCACAATTAAAAATCCATCAAGGATTAATACAACACCGGATTACCACCATAATTCCCGGACATCACAATTATCCCCCACTAATAAAATTTTCGTCCTCGAAATTGCACCGGTGTATCCCACGTAACACCAGGACTTCACAAACAAAAACAAGCCAAGACCCCGATTCTGAACCACCTTAGATCGAATAACAACTGCGAGAATACCAGTCTCGCACCAAGCCCTAAAATAGCGCAACGCCAAAACCAATACAAACCCGAAGATAATAACGTACCTCGACTTGAATCGTCCCAGAAGTCAGTTCACCAAAACTACAAACCAACCAAATCTCCATTGGTTCTGACAAAGATACCATCCCGTGATATTCACCACCTCCCACGATGCTTGACACGCATCGTCAGATGGGACCACTAGTATACAACAGTATACTCACAGAAAAACCAGATTTCGCTTCCCAGTCCATCTCCTCCAAAGGAGTAGTTGCACCACTTGCAACCCGGACCGGGTTACCCACGGTCACTGATCCACACAAAAATACATCACCGAGGATGTTTACACCGGTGTGTTCCAAGAAATCATATCTTGGTCCCGACACACCATCAAGACTCCACCAAGTCTCAAGTTCCATAGGGGACATGGAAGGCAACCAATTGCATTCCTACACAAGTGTCAACCATGACACTAAACAAATCCGAATCTCGGCCATCCCTCATTTATCCTTGGATCTAACAATCCTAAAATAGGAAGGCTATCGAATTATCCAACAAGAACCACCATGATTCCAAATCACATCGATCCCTCCTCGGGGAATCAAACAACCCTCACGATCATTCATTAGAATGCATCGTGCCATCGAGATTACCGATCTCGAGGTTCCACAATCTCACACCGGAGATCCACTAAACCAGTATACACACTCGGCGTTCCACAATGAACAAAATAGGTTGGCATTCGTATACACACACTGCATACATGCCCATACACCCACACAACATGCATACACAATGCAATAGACTCGGGTATCTCCAATCATACCCACATCCAAAGCCAACTGTCAAACCTCGATTATTCTCACCCCACGGAGAATGATGGTTGTCAAACCAAAACCAAAGGGTGTGATTTCAACATCACCACCACCACGAACCAAAATAACGAATCTCCCCAAAAGATTCAACGGTAGGAATCATAATACCGTCCCCTCTCAAGGAAAAGTCATGAATCCATGATTCTCCAATCCTCGAACCACCGTTCGGAAACCTGGTATATTTTATACAAACATATCCCGGAACCCAGAAATACACAACTGGTTAGAGTAGTGCATCAAGACTATCATTACCCGATCCAAAATCCGTATACGCCATGTATACACATCCCACGATGCTCTGTACTAATACCAGAGTACTCTCAAAATCGAGCATCTTCCCGAAGACGTCTCCTCAAACGTCTCACCGAGGTAAAAATCCATTACCCGGTCCAACACCAGTAATGCTTACCATGGCTGATTTACAATCAATCCACGACCGATGTAAGCTGTCTCCAAGACAGTACAATCCAAATCTCTCCAAGAGATAAAATCAATATAGTAGTGTCACCCCACTAACTATATCTCACAACCATTGTATTCCCATTGCATGCCAATTGCAAGGATGCTCAACTAGAGCTAACCACGACTTGTTGACACTCACGTTGGTACACCAACAAACTTGAGCTGTCCCAGCACAAGTCCCCTCAAAACAATGACGT